>WHUY01000089.1:0-158643 GCA_015179035.1 Tirmania nivea
CAAATATTCCCATAGAGTATCATTCATGTAGCGCTGAGCAGTAGCCAGGGCATTGGTTAGCCCAAAAGACATAACAAGAAATTCGAAAAGACCATATCGAGTCCAAAAGGCGATTTTCCATTCATCACCCGCCTTGATACAGATCTGATTAAAGCATGCACGGAGGTCGAGACAGGTAAAGTACTTGCATCCCCGAATCTGATTAAGAGTTTCCTCTATGCGTGGTAGAGGGTGCCGATCTTTGATGGTAATATCGTTCAAGGCCCTGTAATCGACACAAAGGCGGAGCGAACCATCCTTTTTCTTAACGAACAGGATTGGGGAAGCAGCAGAGGAGGAGCTTGCCCGAATAAAGCATTTGGATAGATTTTCATCAATCCATTTTCGTACTTCCTTTAGTTCCGAGTCAGACATGGAGTACATACGGCCAAAAGGGGGCTTAGCCCCTTCTTGCAAAGGGATAGCATGGTCAACGTAATGATGTGGAGGCAAGGCTCGAGCTTCTTTTTCAGAGAAGAGAGGCAAAAAGTCGTGATACTCGGGAGGGACAAGGTTAGTGGCAGGTTCAGTAGTATCGTCATTATCTGGAGAAGAGTAGATCGCGGCAATACAAAGTCGAGAATCGGGGTTCTTGATGGCAACACGGAAGGCGGCACGAGAGATAATAGCAATGCGCAATTCGTCGCGAGGAGGCAGGTTAGTCTGGGGGTGCGGTGGGAGACAGTGGGTATGACAAAACTGGGAAGCAAAGTCAATTGTATTAAGGGACCAATCAATCATAGGGTTATGGCGGCGAAGCCATGGCTTTCCTACGATGATATCCCAACCGGCCAATTTTGTAACATGAAAGATAAGGGTTTCCTTATGTTGGTCGATTGTTAAGGCAAGCGTGCAGGTATGGGGGATTCGTCCTATAGGGGAATGTCCCCCGTCGGCAAGTACAAGGTTTTCAGGCTTAGATTTTAATTCCATAGGCAAATTCATGTTCAAGGCAAAGTCAAGGTCAATAAACTGGGAGCTTGCTCCCGAGTCTACTATGCAAGAAGCGGAGAGGTTCTCATTAACTAGACAAGGCAAAGTGAGTGGATTTTCTGATCCCAAGTCTTGAAAACAGCCATAGCAGAGATGCGCAAAGCAGAGGCACGACGGCGTCGACGAGCGAGTCGTTGACGAGATTTGCGAGAAACAACAGGCAAAACATATCCAGTTCCTTCTAAATGAATTTCTGTCAAAGCAGAGAAAGAATTAAATATAGGAACAGGGGAAGAGATGGCACCAGGTTGCATCCTGGCGCTCTTTGGGTGGCCATCATTACCCAAAGAGAGCATTAGTTTTTTGGAACCTCATATAGAGTTTGAGAGCTCTGGGAGGTGACAAGGGCATTGGTTGAGGTCAAAGGTGCAATGTTAGTAGCAGCCAATTTCTTGGTTTTCGCAGAAACTGGGCATACGGTAGCCCAGTGGCCAGTCCCTCCGCAATACATACAAAGGTTGTTGTCTCGTCGGTGTTTGCGGGTTTCGGCAGAAAGAGGTCCTCATTTTTTCGAGGTAATAGATAGGTCCATTGGGCCTGGATTGGTTTCCACAGCAGTCGTGGGGGGTTTAGTAGGTTCGTGAACAAGAGTGGCCGTTTTAGTAGGATTCTTATTTTTAAAGATCTTGGCCTTGTTGTCTAACTTTATACAGAGTTGGACGAACTTATCGAAGGTTTCTGGGGGTGATGCTTGAACTGCCAGAGCTGCCTGAAGGGAGGTATTGGCTCCATTGATGAAAAACGAGATCTTAGTTTGATCACCGTAATTGAGGATGGAAGCATGAGTAGCGAATTCAGCGTGATAAGAAGAACAGTCTCGATCCCCTTGTCGAAGGTTGAGAAGTTTCCTTTCAGCAGTAGCGCGAGCATCTGGGTCATCATAAGCATTCTTCAATGCCTTAGCAAAGGCCGCATAATCGGAGAAGTCTATGGTCCCAGTGGTTTTGTCTAAATGGGGTTCGAACCATTCCGCCGCAGATCCAGTTAGGAAGGATGCGGCGTAAGCGATTTTAGCAACATCTGAGGTATATCGAGCGGGATCCGAGGAGAAGACTAAGGAGAGTTTAGTTACAAACTTAGTAAATTTGGATCGATCTCCGTTGAAATATTCGGGTTTTTCGATTTTCGGAACACGGATAGATTGTTGTGGGGTAGGGGCTGAGTTCTGGATAAGACCGGGGAGGGTGAGTCCAAATTGGAATCCCTGGTGATAATATAACCAACAGGCTTTTGTTGAGGTAGAGGTACCCATGGTGGGTGGTGTGAAGGTGGTTGGAATTCCGCGGGCTGTAGCTAATCCTGCATTGTGAGCCTGATGGATAACTTCAAAGAAGCGTGCAGGAATGCCAGCTTGGATTGTAGGGAGGGCGGAAAGAGTCAGGGGGTGGCTCCTTAAATGAACAGCCAGAGTTCGCCAAGTGGTATCATCGTCGATAGGAGTTTGTGTCTGATCTCCTACCTTCATATTTGAATCAGAAGACATAGGAAGTAGCTGAGACTATTTGATACGCAACAAAGTGTTATGAACGGGTGTAGGAGTATATCACGGGTGTCAAGTATCACATACGTAGGGGATATTACGTAAGCGATTGAGCGAAGGTTCGAGAGGGTTACGGATAACGAGAGAGTCTGAGCTACGCTCGAGATAGATATTGGGATACTAGATACAGGAAGTGAACAAGTTGTTGCGTGAAGAAGAAAGACAACATAGAAGGCAAAGACCGACCTCTTTTATAGAGAATCGGTGCACTTATCAAATAGCCCAGTCTATTCACAACGAAAGAGAAGCAACCACATATCGAAATACCTAATTGAAGCATATCGGCAGAACGGAAGATGGAATATACAAGGGACACGTAAACAACCACATACAAATATACGAGAGGCGCACATATAAGGTTCCAGGAAGCACAAATTCTTCAACACTAACGAGGTGAGGCACAAGGAAACAGCGGATAATGGTAGCGCAGGAAGATCGATTTCTCATTTGAGAGTCGTGCCAGTACCGGCACGACTCTTGCGGGTCCTAAGGTTCAAGGGAAGTAAGGTTGTTCTACTAGACTAATCTAGTAGATTCCCTAGTTAAGCGAATACCTAGTTAGGACTTCCGGGATGCGGTCGGTAGCCTAACTAGTCCAGAATAGGGATCAAATGCGAGAGGATCGATGAGAGTCGTGCCAGTACTGGCACGACTGTCGCAGGACATAAGGTTCCAGGGGATCGAGTCCAAGGTAGTGTGCTTTTATGCCGGCAAGTGCGTGGGTTACCGGTATAATGTCGAGGTTCACGGTGCGATAGTCATAGTAGTCGTGATAGTATTTGTGATAGTGTCCGTGACGGTGTCCGTGACAGTGTCCGTGACAAGATCCGTGACAGGCGAAGGACGATCCGTGACAGCATCTTATCAAGAATGTCCTTATCAGTGCTGACTTGGACTATGTAGGCTCTAGTTTCGAGTTGAATAGCTATGATTAGGTGCTTTCAGAGCTATTCTCATAGTAGTTCCGCTACCAACTAATGAATCTTGACTCATGCAATAAAATCCTTCATTACCTTACCCTTCTTCTAGTACTTTTTCTGTAAGAAGACCTTTACTTCACATTGCTCATGCTAGTTCTAGTGGGCGTTAATAAATTTATGCTTAAATATACTGAATATACTCCATTCAACCCATCCAGAATTAGCATCTGGTGTTCATTTATACTAGTTAGTATAATATCAAGTACTTGCACCTCCTATAAGTAGACCCACTATAAATAGAATTTTCTCGCTATATATACAATACATTAGTAGTATGTGTTCAAAGGTATAGTCTACCTTCATTAGGAATTCCTTCAACTTGCTTGAAATTATATCAAAGTTTAGAAGTAGTAGGAGATTTCGAGGTTCTTTCTTCTCAGAAAGAACCTTAGTCTTTTTAGCTGGGGGAGGAGGAGATAGTAGTAGTAGAGGTAGTAGTAGTAGTAGTACTAGACTGTCTACTAGACTAGAGCGGACATCATAGATAAAATTGTCAGTACTATTTGATCGAGTACGCTTTACAGTAGGTTGGTTGATTGGGAGCTCTTGTAGGTTTTTAAGCTTCTACTTATAAGTTTAGATTAAGTGGGAAAGGACCTCGACTGATTCCCTATTTGTCTCACAGCTTTGGATATCATCATCCTATTCCTGTTTGATTGCTTTTTGTATCTAGTTACTTACCTTTCCTATGTTAGCTTTAATCATATTAAATTCAGTTTTGGTCATATTAATGATTGCTCCTATATCTTAAGTAAGTTTGTCAGTTAGCAATTCCCACTGTTTCTCCAATATCTCACTAATAGCTACTATTAATCACTTAACAGCATCTTCTTGCCCTACTGTTTAGCCCTTGAGAGCTACCACCTCTTCAGTTACTTGCTATTGCAATAACTTTAGATCTTTATAGGTAGCTTTTGTACTCTCAAAAACTGCTTATTAAGCTTCTTAAGCCACTTTATGTACTTTTTGAGCTTTGACTAAAAGAGTCACCTGTGCTTGAAGACCTCAAATAAAGTCTAAGATTTCAGCATAATAGCATTTAAACTTGGAAGCACCATCTCGAATAATATGAGCCAATAATTGGTCGTACTGTTTTTGACTTATTATGGGATATTTAGCTCGGGTGAGACGTAGTAGTAGATGTGATGGATATTGTGAGGAGGTATTGCTACTTGCTTATCATAATAGTTATTAAGTTAGTGGGTTTATTCAGTATAATAGACCCAGTAGGAACTCTTGCAAGTATAATATCAATTTATCTGGGGAATAGAATTATTGCCTGGAAGATCCCATTCCTTGTAAGAGAATATCTTCCATTGGTATATCATCTTCTGTATCTGTTCCAGATTGTGGGAGGTTATGTGGGCGTTATATGATAGTACAGAGTATGATATCAGATAACATTATAGATGGGTAGGGCTAGCTAGACCCTCTTAGTATGTAGGAATTAGACATATTTATCACGGGGGCCCTATTAACCCTTATAGCGCTCTTGCGACTAGAAAATAGGACGGCCGTACTTATCCTGCCGCAACGATATCTATTCCACAATACAGAATATAATCCTATAGCAGTAAAGTTCAATTCCGCTTTAGTCTCTCTCGATGGATCTTATTTCACAACACAAAATAAATCCTATGTCAATTAGACGTAAAGTTTCACTAGACTTAGAACTTTGTAGGCTTTGTGTACTCGAGGTGCTCTTACTTTCGAATACTCTTGATGGTAGAATTGGATTCAACCGGGAACTACTCTGACTATTTATAATGTGCGGTGATGGTAGATATTTCTTAATAAAATATTTTGAGGGACGTGCACCTATCCGTCACTTCTTCTGAATTTCTTCCTAAGTGTTATGCCATCCACACCTTTGTTAACGCAGTCATAATCTGCGCTCGTTGTCACAGGTTACTAGCCCGAACATAGAGAAGATTCCCAAGCCTACAGGTTTCATATACTTCACTTAAGCCGACTTATTCCATTAAAGAATACTTAGCCGAGATAACTAATTTCTACTTCCGATATAATGCCAATTCCCAATACTATCGAATAAATACTCAATAGTATCGTAGAGTCATCTTATTTGAGCTTATGGTAGTATTTTCTTAATAGCATCTAGTGTCTGTTAAAAATAATTTTCAACTGCTCATAACTCTATTAATAAAGACTCGTGGGTCACAAATAGATTATCATTGGATAGGGGCCAATGCGTGGAAGATCATAGAATCTTAATTCATCTCGATGCCTATATTATTCACAGAGTTGTTATCAGTAATAGATCAACATCCTCGTGGATTTAATTAACCTTACTAAAGGTCTTATAAGTCTACGGGTATTACTCCGATCATAAGATGGATTGCGGAAATGGAATCAGGGCGATGAATAGGCCTAGATACAACTTTGAAATATTCAATTCGGAGAACTTTATATTTCAAGCCTATCTTTGGCCTTGGCTCAGGGCACACTCCCTTATAATGTCACCGGACGCACTTTGGTCTAAAGTACGCCCTCATGGCTTCATTATTTTATTTATTTTTACCGAGTTATTTTCCTAAAGTTCAGGGTAATAACTTCAGTTCAGGGTAACGCCAAGACTTCAGCCAGTATAGCTAGTATATGTGCATATAGTCAGCGTATTGTTCTAGGTGTAACTATTGAACCATTGATCAGATACTTATGAAACTTAAACCATAGCTCCCTCAAGAGTCTATGGGTGTGTCATAAGGGTCTTAACCATCTATGATGGTTATATACCACTCCGAGGTTTATACCCATTTTATATACTTATCTCTTATAGATAAGTATTAGAAAAGCTTGCACTATACTGCTATGAGTATATCTAGAGTCCATGTGGATATCTAGGGTCGTTCTATAGGAGCTCAAGTACCTATAGTAGGGCTGGATGTCACCCCGTGACAGTGCCTCCCCCCTTAAGGTTCTTGTCCGCAAGAACCTAATTGATCATGCAAATAGAATCAGTATTACTACTAACGACTATGGATGGGGCGTGAGGACCAGTCCTCATATACAACAACTGAAACACAGTTGCGTATGTCTCATTGCACCCCTGGGACAGAAAATGGCACAAAAAATATAGGTAGAAAACAAAAAATGCGTGAAAGATAATTCTAAAAACCTAAAGCCTAAATAGGAAAAAATGAAAAGTCCTCATAAGATAACATCAGGGTCCCGTGGCTTGCGAGGATTATCTAGATGGAATTTCCGAACGATTTCAGAGCCTCCATCCTTCAGGTTCTCGTATGGTTCCCATGTGTCGTCATCAGGACCGTAGCCCTTCCAGGAAACTAAGTACATTACTCTTCCTTTCCGAAGCTCACTCATCCTAACCTTCTCTATTTAGTACTCCGATTCTTCAAGATCGATGGGAGGAGGTGTTGGCGAACGTCTGCCAGCAATCGTGTTAAGGTGGTAGGGTTCCAACAGATTGATGTGGAAGACGGGGTAGGTTTTGCCTGTCCTTGGAGGAAGTTCTAACTCATAGGTATAAGTACTGATGAGTCGTTTGATTTTGAACTTTCCTCGAAGCTTATAGTCAAGCTTCTTGGTCAGACACCTAGTCTTAATATTCTTAGCGTTGACCATGACCTAGTCTCCTACCTTAAATATTAGTTTCTTCTCTGCCACCTTAAGATTGTAGTATTTTGACATGCAGGCCTGCGCTGCCTTCATGTTCTCCCTCATTGCCTCTCTCATTGCGTCCAGGGTTTCGACTGTCTTAGCTACCTTAGGATTGTTAGATTCGGTTGATGTCTCGGTTGGGTTCTGGAAGTTGTTCTCGAGATGTTAGCCATATGCTACATAGAAGGAAGTACGTTTAGTACTAGAGTGGATAGTGTTATTATAATAGAACTCGGCAAACGGAAGTAACTCAACCCAGTCATCCTGATCTCAACAGCAATACGTCCGTAAATAATGCTCTAGGATCTGGTTGACTCGTTCAGTTTGATCATCCGTTTGAGGGTGATATACTAAGGACTTATCCAACTTAACTCCTAATAACCGCATAACTTCCATCCAAAACGAACTTGTGAACACTGAGTCCCTATCCGAAACAATCCTCTTTGGCAACCCATATAGTCTCCACACTTCCTTGACGAATATCTTAGCTAACTCTATAGCCTTCCGGTTCTTCAAAGGAATGAAATGAGCCATCTTAGTAAACCTATCGACAATAACCCAGATTTGATTATACCTCTTGACTGGGGGTAAATCAATAATGAAATCCATCGAAATATATTCTCATAGCCTATAGGGAATCGGAAGAGGTACGAGCTTGCCATATTTTTTGTATCACATTGTCTTGTTGTACTGGCAAGCGTCGTATGTACGGACATAGTCACGTACCCAGTCTTCCATGTTCGGCCAGTAGTAATTTCGTTTCATTAGTTCGAAGGTCTTGTCATGTCCGAAGTGTCCTGCAACTTTAGCATTATGCCTCTGGAATGCCACCTTCAGCTTCAGTGAGTTATTGTTAGGAATATACAAACGTCTTTCATAGGTTACTATATTATCTTCCAAACTATAGTGCTCAAGACTGGGATACTCCTTGCCAAACTTCAACGTATTCCGAATCCCTAACCACTTCTCATCCATGAGGCCAGCCTCTAGGATTTCCTTCAACCATGTTGATTCTTCAGTCTGTGAGGCCTTTACTACTATAATTCAATGCGTTACTAGTACCTCCTCATCCGAACCTAGTTGGAATTGACCAGGTTTGAACATCCGAATCGTATAGTCCTGCTTCTCCCCCCCTTCTTCGAGGTCAGGATCAACCTGACGGGAAAACGCATCAGCTTTATCATTCTTGTCACCTGGGCGGTAGATGATCCTAAAGTTGAACTGGCTTAGTATTTCCACCCAACAAGCCTGCCTTCGATTGAGTAATTTCGTAGAATTAAAGTACTCAAGGTTTTTATAGTCTGTATATACAATTATCTCCTCCGGGGCACCCATTAAAAAGTGTCTCCATTCCTAAAAGCAGTTAACAATTACAACCATTTCTTTATTGTAAACATTATAGTTAAGCTCTGCGGGAATGAAACGTTTTGAGTAGTAAGCTATAGGGTACCAACGACTATCTGGTTCCTTCTGGGATAGGATACCAGCTTTTGCCAGATCGGACGCATCTTTCTCGATCATCTTTGGTTATTCAGGATGATAATGGCATAGTATCGGAGCTGTAGTGAACCTATATTTTAGCTCATCGAAGGCTTTTTGACACTGCTGTGTCCAATTCCAAGGAACTCTATTGTGCATTAACGTTTAAATTGGGAGAGCCAAACTACTAAAGCCTTTGATAAACCGGCGTTAGAAATTAGCAAAACCAATAAACTTCTGCACCTCTTTGAAGTTCCGAGGGGCTTGCTATGCGAGGATGTCCTCGACTTTCTTCTGACCTATTTGTATCACTTTAGTGCCAACCTTAAATCCCACAAATTCTACCTTAGGGACATGGAAGATACATTTATCTATATTGACATAAAGGTTATTCTCCATTAGCTTTTGCAACACTCAATGGACGAACTCGACATGTTCTTCTTCAGTCTGAGTATATATAAGGATATCATCAATATATACAACGATCTCTCAATCGATTCTCTCAGATAGAATATTGTTAATATATTGTTGGAAGACAGACGGAGCATTAGTTAGCCCAAAAGGCATAACTGTATACTCATACAAGCCATATCTGGTCTTGAATGCTATCTTCCACTCGTCTCCGGCTGCTATTCTTAGCAAGTTAAACCCAAGTTTTAAGTCAAGTTTGGAGAAAACCTGTGAAGTGCCAACTTATTCCATGAGAGTGGTCATGAGTGGCAGGGGATACTTATCTTTCTTGGTAATGGCATTAAGACCTCTATAGTCTACGACTATTCAAAGCTTACCATTAGGTTGTTTGGCGAAGAAAATAGGAGCGCCAGCACTACTTTTACTCAGTCTAATCTTGCCGGTTCGGAGCATCTCGTCAAGGTATTCTTTGAGAAGCTCTAGTTTATCAGGAGAGAGGGGGTACAACTTTCCTAACAGCGGACTTTTTCCTTCTTCCAACTCGATTGTTATGTCCTGTGGACTATGAGAGGGAAGGGCGGATTGCGTCTTCTTTCCAAAGATTTTTGCAAAATCCCTATACTGAGATGGCAATCGATCAGCAAGTTCCTCTAGGTTCTCACTCGCAGTTATTTTCATAACTTTGCGAACGTCCCTATTTGCGAACTTCTGATAATCCCATTCCCCAATCTCAATAAGTCCGACATACTGAGTCTTTGCAAGTACTTCATCAAAGTCAGCGAAATCAGTGACCTCCTCAATCTCCAATGCCCTTTTAAGCTCGAGTCCATAAGGAGTGGTGACTCGTAGCTTATCACAATTGGCGATGATCCAATCTATCCCCAAAATGAGTGAAAGACCTGGTTCGAGACACACAACCTCAGTTACCAGGTTAAGGGTTTTATTTCGCCCTAATCTTGCATTAGGGACTTCCATCTGCAGGTTCCGGACCTGTACTGTGCCAGACCTCTTGAGAATCGAGCCGTTGGCGCTCTCTAATCTCAGTCTTTTCTCCCTCTTTACCCAAGGCAACATTATCTGTTTAACAAAATCAGAATCGAAAATCGTGGCTTCTGCGCCAGTGTCAACCAAAGCATTAATTGAAAGTTCTCTTTTTATTCCTCTGTACATCTAAGATAACTTAACAGAGATAAGAAACTTCAGCCCATCTGATTTCAATACCTTTGCACTTGATTTTCCTGCCAAAGAGAGATCCTTTATTCCTTCCAAAGAAATATCTGGCACCGCCACTTTTCGTGGTCTTTTTTGGAGTTCACCGACAAGAGGAGCCACCTCATTATTGGCTTTTTATTTTGTCCCTTTTTTTGTGTTTTATAAAGAAAAAAAGCAGAGGAAGACAAATTACGAGAAACAGAACTAATGAAAGTGGGGTCAATATCCATGGGTTCCCCAATATGTTCCTCCTTCCAGCTACCAACAGAGATGCCTTTCTTAATAACATAAAGAGAAAACCAATCCTGCGAGACCATCTGACCCAACGAACTAGATGGCCCGCGTCCCTAACAGTCCGAATTTTCCCCATAATCCAACTTGTCATCACTGATTATCCGACCAAATGAAACTTTAAGTGGCTCTACTAGAGCTGCCACTATTGCTACCTTCTTAACTTCCTTCTTGGCTTTACCCTTTCCCTTAGATTCTGCCGATAGATTCCATCCAACTATACAGTCACCCATCATGTGGTTTTTATCACTACACTTGATGCATTGCATATCCTTCTTCCGAGCCTGCCGTATAGTATATATAACCTTATCCTGGCCAGGCTCTTTTTCCTTCTTGGAGGAAGCATCAGACTTGAGTTTGGATTTGGCATCAGGCTTAGTTTTCGCCTTCTACTTCAGCTTGGAGATTTGGTCCTTGAGGTTCTCGGACTTCTTCTCCATAGTTTTAGGAGCGGGTGCTACCTCCTTTTTCGCACCAGCTGCCTATTCTTTTTGACGGAACTGGTTCTGGGCATATGTCTCCCTAACCTTCTCATACTCAACCTGAGACCCGGCATTAGCAATTGCCTGAAAGCACATTTCTGTGCTAGCTGGCACCTTATCAAGAATATCCTTGTCAATACTGACTTGGACCATATGAGCTCAAGTCTCAGGCTGAATAGCACTGATCAGGTGCTCCCAGAGCTGTTCTCATGGTAGCTCAGCTACCAACTGATGAACCCTGACCCAAGCGATGAAATCCTTCATTAACTCACCTTTCTTTTGGTACTCCTTTTGAAGGAAAACCTTTGCGTCCCGCTGCTCATGCTAGTTTTGATGGGCATTAATGAATTCTCGTTTGAAAACATTAAACGTGTCCCATTCAACCTATCCGGAGTTAGCATCTGATGTTCGCTTGTATTGATTGGCGTAATACCAGGTACTGGCTCCTCCTGTAAGTAGATCCGCAACGAACAGGATTTTTTCACTATGAGTAGAGTATGTTAGTAGCATACATTCAAAGGTGTATTCTACCTTCATGAGGAATTCCTTGAGTTTGTTCGAAGTTCCGTTGAACTTCGGAGGTAGTGGGAGGTTTTGGGGTTCTTTCTTTTCAGAGAGAACCTTAGTCTTCTTTGCTGGAGGAGGAGGAGATGGTGGTGGTAGAGGTGGTGGTGGTGGAGGTATGAGACTACCTACTAGACCAGTGCGAACATCACGGATAAAACTGTCGGTATGGATAGATTGGGTATGTTTAGTAGGGTTTGGTCGGTCGATTGGCTGCTCTTGAAGGTCCTTGAGCTTGCATTTGTGAGTTTGAATTAAGCGGGAAAGAGCCTCGACTGATTCCCTATTCGTCTCATAACTTTGAATGCAATCATCTTGCTCCTGCTTGATCGCCTTCTGCATCCAATCACTTACTTTTCCTACATCGGCTTTGATCGTATCGAACTCTGTCTTTGCCACATCTATGATCGCCACCGTATCTTGTGTAAGCTTGTCAGTCAGCGATTCCCACTGTTTTTCCAATACCTCACTAATAGATACTGTTAATCATTTAACAGCATCTTCTTCTCCTACAGTTTGTCCTTTGAGTGCTGCTACTTCCTCAGTTACCTGCTGTCATAGTAACTTTAAGTCTTCGTAGGTGGCCTTTGCGCCCTCAAAAACTGCTTGGTGAGCCTCTTAAGCTACTTTGTGAGCTTCCTGAGCTTCGACTAAGAGGGTTGCTTGTGCTTGAAGACCTCTGTTGAGGTCTGAGATTTCAGCTTAATGGCGTTCGAACTCAGAAGTACCATCTCAAATAATACGAGCCAATAATTGGTCGTACTGTTCTTGACTTATTGTGGGGTATGTAGCTCGAGTGGGGCGTGGTGGTGGACGTGATGGACGTTGTGCGGAGGTATTACTACCTGCTCACCGTAATGGTCATTGAGTTGATGGATTTATGTGACGTAATAGACCCGGTAGAAACCCTTGCGGGTATGATATTAATTCATCGGGGGAATAGAACGGTTGTCTAGAAGATCCCATTCTTCGTGAGAGGATATTTTCCATTGGTATGTCATCTTCCGTATCTGTTCCAGATTGCAGAAGGTTATGTGGGCGTTGTGTGATAGTACGAGGTGTGATATCAGGTAATGTTATGGATCGGTAGGGTTGGCTGGGCCCTCTTGGTGTCTGGGAGTTAGACATGATGATTCGAGTATATGATGTATAAACAAGACGAGAATTACTTGTCTATAAAGTAATATTACGGGGGCCCTATTAACCCTTATAGCGCTCTTGCGACTAGTATCACGGGGGCCCTATTAACCCTTATAGTGCTCTTGTGACTAGAAAATAGGACGGCTGTACTTCTACTGCTGCAACGATACTTATTCCGAAACACAAAATAATATCCTATAGCAGAAAGTTTAATCTGCTTTAATCCTGTCTGACAGATTTTATTTCACAACATAAAATAAATCTTTCGTCAGTTGGGAATAAAGTAAACTAGACTTAAAACTTTGTAGGCTTCGTGTACTCGAGGTGCTCTTGCTTTCGAATACTTTTGATAGTAGAATTAGATTCAACCAGGAACTACTCTCACTATTTATAATGCATAGTGGTGGTAGATATTTCTTGATAAAATATTTTTGGGGGATACGCACCTACCCGTCACTTTTTTGGAATTTCTTCCTAAGTATTATGCCATCCACACCTTTGTTAATGCAGTCATAATCTGCACTCGTTGTCATAGGTTACTAGCCCGAATATAGAGAAGATTCCCATGCCTGCAGGTTTCATATACTTCGCTTAAGCCGACTTATTCCATTAAAGAATACTTAGCCGAGATAACTAATTTCTACTTCTGATATAATGCCAATTCCCGATGCTATCGAATAAATACTCGATAGTATCGTAGAGTCATCTTATTTGAGTTTACAGTAGTATTTTCTTAATAGCGTCTAGTGTCTATTGAAAATAATTTTCAACTACTTATAACTCTATTAATAAAGACTCGTGGGTTACAAATAGATTATCATTGGATTAGGCACCAATGCGTAGAAGATCATAGAATCTTAATTCATCTCGATACCCATATTTTTCGTGGAGTGGTTATTAGTAATAGATAAATGTCCTTGTGGATTTAATTAACCTTACTAAAGGTCTTATAACTCTACGGGTATTACTCCGATTGTAAAATGGATTGCGGAAATGGAATCAGGGTGGTGAATAGACCTAGATACAACTTCGAAATATTAAATTCAGAGAACTTTATATTTCAACCGTATCTTTGGCCTTGGTATAGGGCGCACTCTCTTACAATGTCACCGGACGCACTTTGGTCTAAAGTACGCCCTCGTGGCTTCATTATTTTATTTATTTTTACAGAGTTATTTTCCTAAAGTTCAGGGTAATAACTTCAGTTCAGGGTAACGCCAAGACTTCAGGGTAACAGCTAGTATAGCTAGTATATGTGCGTATAGTTAGTATATTGTTCTAGGTATAACTATTAAACTATTGATCAGATACTTATGAAACTTAAACCGTAGCTCCCTCAAGGGTCTATGGGCGTGCCATAAGGGTCTTAACTATCTATGATAGTTATATACCACTTCGAGGTTCATACCCGTTTCAAAAACTTATCTCTTATAGATAAGTATTAGAAAAGCTTGCACTACACTGCTATGAGTGTACCTAGAGTCCATATGGATATCTAGGGTCGTTCTATAGGAACGCAAGTACCTATGGTAGGGTTGGATGTCACCCCGTGACAGTACCTCCCCCCTTAAGGTTCTTGTCCGCAAGAACCGAATTATTCATGCAAATAGAATTAGTATTACTACTAATGACTACAGATGGGGCTTGAGAACTAGTCCTCATATACAACAGCCGAAACACAGCTGCGTACGTCTCTTTACACCCCTGGGATAGAGAATGGCATAAGAAATACAGGTAGAAAACAAAAATACGTGAAAGATAATTCCAAAAACCTAAAGCCTAAATAGGAAAAAATGAAAAATCCTCACAAGATAACATCAGGGTCCCGTGGTTTACGAGGATTATTCAGATGGAATTTCCGAACGATTTCAGAGCCTCCATCCTTCAAGTTCTCATATGGTTCTCATGTGTCGTCATCAGGACCGTAACCCTTCCAGGAAACCAAGTACATCACTCTTCCTTTCCGAAGCTCACTTATCCTAACCTTCTCAATTTGGTACTCCGATTCTTCAAGATCGACAGGAGGGGGTGTTGGCGAATGTCTGCCGGCAATTGTGTTAAGGTGGTAGGGTTCCAACAGACTGATGTGGAAGACGGGGTGGGTTTTGCCTATTCTCGAGGGAAGTTCTAACTCATAGGCGTAAGTACCGATGAGTTGTTTGATTCTAAACTTTCCTCGAAGCTTGTAATCAAGCTTTTTGGTCGAACGCCTAGTCTTAATGTTTTTTGCATTGACCATAACCTAGTCTCCTACCTTGAATGTCGGTTCCTTCTCTGCCACCTTAAGGTTGTAGTATTTTGACATGCGGGCCTGCGCTGCCTTCATGTTTTCCCTCATAGCCTCTCTCATTGCGTCCAGGGTTTCGACCGTCTTAGCTGCCTCAGGGTTGTTAGATTCGGTTGAGGCCTCAGTTGGGTTCTGGAAGTTGTTCTTGGGATGTTGGCCATATGCTGCGTAGAAAGTAGTACATTTAGTGCTAGAGTGGACAGTGTTGTTATAATAGAACTCGGCAAACGGAAGTAACTTAACCTAGTCATCCTGATCCTAACAGCAATACGTCCATAGATAATACTCTAAGATCTGGTTGACTCGTTCAGTTTGACTATCCATCTGGAGGTGATATGCCAAGGACTTATCCAACTCAACTCCTAATAACCGTATAACTTCCATCCAAAATGAACTTGTGAACACCAAGTCCCTATCCGAAACAACCCTTTTTGGCAACCCATGTAGTCTCCACACCTCCTTGACGAATATCCCAGCTAACTCCTTAGCCTTCTAGTTCTTCAAAGGGATAAAATGAGCCATCTTAGTAAACCTATCGATAATAACCCAGATTTAATTATACCCCTTGACTGGAGGTAAATCAGTAATGAAATCCATCGAAATATGTTCCCATGGCCTATAAGGAATTGGAAGAGGTACGAGCTTACCATATTTCTTGTGTCGCGCTGTCTTGTTATGCTGGCAAGCATCGTATGTACGGACGTAATCACATACTCAATCTTCCATGTTCGGCTAGTAGTAATTTCGTTTCATAAATTCGAGGATCTTGTCACGTCTGAAGTGTCCTGCAACTTTAGCATCATGACTCTGGAATGCCACCTTTAGCTTAAGTGAGTTGTTGTCAGGAATATACAAACGTCTTTCATAGGTTACCATGTCATCTTCCAAACCATAATGCTCAAGACCGGGATACTCCTTGCCAAACTTCAACGTATTTCGAATCCCTAACCACTTCTCATCCATGAGGCCAGCCTCTAGGATTTCCTTTGACCAAGTTGATTCTTCCATCTGTGAGGCCTTCACTGCCATAATTCGGCGCGTTACTAGTTCCTCCTCACCCAAACCTAGTTGGAATTGACCAGGTTTGAACATTCGAATCGTATGGTCCTACTTCTCCCCCCCTTCTTCAAGGTCAGGATCAACCTGACGGGAAAACGCGTCAGCCTTGCCATTCTTGTCACCTGGGTGGTAAATGATCCTAAAATTGAACTGGCTTAGTATTTCTGCCCAACGAGCTTGCCTTCGATTGAGTAACTTCGTAGAATTAAAGTACTCAAGGTTCTTATGGTCCGTATAGACAATTATCTCCTCCGGGGCACCCATCAAAAAGTGTCTCCATTCCTAAAAGCAGTTTACGATTACGACCATTTCTTTGTCATGAACATCATAATTAAGCTCTGCAGGAATAAAACGCTTTGAGTAGTAAGTGACAGGGTGCCAATGACTATCTAGTTCCTTCTGGGATAGGATACCAGCCTTTGCTAGATCGGACGCATCTGTCTCGATCATTTTTGGTCGTTCGGGATGATAATGGCATAGTATTGGAGTGGTTGTGAACCTATTTTTCAGTTCATCGAAGGCCTTTTGATACTGCTGTATCCAATTCCAAGAAACTCTATTGTGCGTAAGTGTTTGAATCGGAAGAGTCAAACTACTAAAGCCTTTAATAAACCGGTGATAGAAATTAGCAAAACTAATAAACTTCTACACATCTTTGACGTTCCGAGGGGCTTGCTATGTGAGGATGTCCTCGACTTTTTTCTGACCCGTTTGTATTCCTTTAGTGCCGACCTTAAATCCCACGAATTCTACCTCGGGGATATGGAAGATACACTTGTCAATGTTGATACAAAGGTTATTCTCCATTAGCTTTTGCAGTACCTAACGGACGAACTCGACATGTTCCTCTTCAGTCTGAGTGTATATAAGGATATCATCAATATATACGATGATCCCTCGATCGATTCACTCAGATAGAATATTGTTAACGTATCATTGGAAGATAGATAGAGCATTAGTTAGCCTGAAAGGCATAACTGTATACTCATACAAGCCATATCTGGTCTTGAATGCTGTCTTCCACTCGTTTCCGGCTGCTATTCGTAGCAAGTTAAACCCAAGTTTTAAGTCGAGTTTAGAGAAAACCTGTGAAGTACCCACTTGTTCCGTGAGGGTGGTCATGAGTGGCAGGGGATACTTATCTTTCTTAGTAATGGCGTTGAGGCCTCTATAGTCTATGACTATTCGAAGCTTGCCATTAGGTTGTTTGGCAAAGAAAATAGGAGTGCCAACACTGCTTTTGCTCAGTCTAATCTTACCTGTTCAGAGCATCTCATTGAGGTATTCCTTGAGAAGCTCCAATTCATCAGGGGAGAGGGGGTACAACTTTCCTGATGGCGGACTTTTTCCTTCTTCTAACTCGATTATCATGTCCTATGGACCATGAGTGGGAAGGGCGAATTGCATCTCCTTTCCAAAGATTTTTGCAAAATCCCTGTACTGAGATGGCAATCGATCAGCAAGTTCCTCTAGGTTCTCACCTGCAGTTATTTTCATAACCTTGCGAACGTCCCCATTTGCGAACTTCTGATAATCCCATTCCCCAATCTCAATAAGTCCGACATACTGAGTCTCTGCAAGTACTTCATCAAAGTCAGTGAAATCAGTAACCTCCTCGATCTCCAATGCTCTCTTAAGCTCGAGCCCATAAGGAGTAGTGACTCGTAGCTTATTACAATTAGTAATGATCCAATCCATCCCCAAAATGAGTTGAAGACCTGGTTCGAGGCATAAAACCTCAGTTACCAGGTCAAGGGTCTTGTTTCGCCCTGATCTTGCATCAGGGACTTCCATCTGCAGGTTCCGGACCTGCACCGTGCCAGACCTCTTGAGAATCGAACCATCAGCGTTCTCTAATCTTAGTCTTTTTTCCCTCTTAACCCAAGGTAATATCATCTGTTCAACAAAATCAGAATCGAAAATCGTGGCTTCCGTGCCAGTGTCAACCAAAGCATTAATAGAAAGTTCCCTTTTTAGTCCTTCGTATATCCAGGATAACTTAATAGAGATAAGAAACTTCAGCCCATCAGATTTCAACACCTTTGCATCTGATTTTCCTACCAAAGAGAGTTCCTTAATTCCATCCAATGAAATATTCGGTACTGCTACCTTTCGTAGTCTTTTTTGGAGTTTGCTGACAAGAGGAGCCACCTCATCATCAGCTTTTCTTTTTACCCCTTTTTTTATGTCTTGTAAAGAAAGAAAAGCAGAGGAAGACAAATTATAAGAAACAGAACTAATAAAAGTGGGGTCGATATCTATAGGTTCCCCAATATGTTCCTCCTTCCAACTATCAATAGAAATGCCCTTCTTGATAACATAAAGAGAAAACTAATCCTGCGAGACCATCTGACTCGACGTACTAGATGGCCCGCGTCCCTAACAGTCTGAATATTCCCCATAATCTAACTCGTTATTACTGATAGTTTTTCCAAAAGAAATCTCCAGTAGCTCTACTACGGCTGCCACCGTCGCCACTTTCTTCGCTTCCTCCTTGGCTTTTCCCTTTCCCTTAGTTTCTGCCGATGGTTCCCATCCAACTGTGCAGTCACCTATCATGTAGTTTTTATCCCCACACTTGATGCACTGCATGTCCCTCTTCTGAGCCTGCCGCATAACATAGGTGACTGCAACTTAGCCAAGCTCTTTTTCCTTCTTGGAAGAAGCATTGGACTTAGCTTTAGATTTGGCATCGGGCTTAGTTTTCGCCTTCTGCTTCGGCTTAGAGATTCGGTCCTTAAAGTTTTCGGACTTCTTCTCTGTAGTCTTAGGAGTGGGGGCTGCCTCCTTTTTTGTACTAGCAGCCTGTTCTTTTTGACAGAACTGGCTCTGTGCATGTGCCTCCCTTACCTTTTCATACTCCACCTGAGACCCAGCATTTGCAATTGCCCGGAAGCACATCTCTGTGCTAGCTGGCACTTTATCGAGGATGTCCTTGTCAGTGCTAACTTGGACCATATATGCTCTAGTCTCGGGTTGAATAGCCGCGATCAGGTACTCCCAGAGCTGTTCTCGTGGTAGTTCCGCTACCAACTGGTGAACCCTGATCCAAGCGATGAAGTCCTTCATCGGCTTACCTTTCTTCTAGTACTCCTTTTGAAGGGAGACCTTTGTGTCCCGCTGCTCATGCTAGTTTTGATGGGCATTAATGAATTCTCATCTGAATATATTAAACGTGTCCTATTCAACCCATCTGGAGTTTGCATCTGGTATTCGCTTATATTGGTTGGCATAATACCAGGTGCTGGCTCCTCCTGTAAGTAGATCTGCTACGAATAAGATTTTTTCGCTATGAGTAGAGTATATTAGCAGCATACGTTCAAAGGTATAATCAACCTTCATGAGGAATTCCTTGAGTTTGCTCGAAATTCCGTTGAACTTCGGAGGTAGTGGGAGGTTTTAGGGTTCTTTCTTCTCAGAAAGAACCTTGGTCTTTTTGGTTGGAGGAGGAGGAGATGGTAGTGGTGGAGGTGGTGGTGGTGGTAGAACTAGACCACCCACTATACCAGTATGGATATCTCGGATGAAGCTATTAGTGTGGATTGATCGAGTGCGTTTGGTGGGGTTTGATTAGTCGATTGGCTGCTCTTGGAGGTCCTTGAGCTTCCATTTGTGAGTTTGAATTAGGCGGGAAAGAGCCTCAACTGATTCCCTATTGGTCTCACAACTTTGAATGCGATCATCTTGGTCTTGTTTGATTACTTTCTGTATCCAATCGCTCGCCTTCCCTATATCGGCCTTAATTGTATCGAACTCGGTTTTAGCCGCATCGATAATCGCACCTATATCTTGTGTGAGTTTGTCAGTCAGTGATTCCCACTACTTTTCCAATACCTCACTAATGGATATAGTCAATCATTGAACTGCATCCTGTTGTCCTTCTGTTTGGCCCTTGAGGGCAGCTACTTCCTCAGTTACCTGCTGCCGCAGTAACTTAAGGTCCTCATATGTAGCTTTTGCTCTATCAAAAACTACTTTGTGAGCCTCCTGAGACTCGACTAATAGACGTGCTTGTGCTTGTAGACCTCTAGTGAGGTCTGCTAGTTCAGCTCGTTGGTAGTCAAACTTAGTGGCTCTGTCTCGAATAATACGAGCCAGTAATTGGTCGTATTGTTCTTGACTTATTGTAGGGTTTGTAACTCTTGTAGGGCATGGTGGTAGACGTTGTAGTCGTCGTAAGGAGGTATTGCTACCTGCTCAGCGAGTTGGTTGTTGGGTTGGTTCCCATTGACGTAATAATCCTGGCAAAAACCCTTGTGGATATGATGTCAGTTCATCTGGGGAGTATTGGGGCTGCTGCCTAGAAGATTCTATCCCTCGAGATAGAATATCTTCCATCGGTATATCTTGGAACTCATCTTCCGTATCTGTTGCTGATTGTGGAAGATTATGTAATCATTGTGTAATAGCATGGGGTGTAATATCAAGGGAGTGTAAGAGATTGGTAGGGCTGGCGAGGCCCTCTTGGTGTTTAAGAGTTAGACATAGTTTATTCAAGTATACTGGTAGTAAACAAGGCGAGAATTACTTGTCTACAAAGTAATGTCATGGGAGTCCTATTAACCCTTATAGCGCTCTTGCGACTAGAAAATAGGACGGCTGTACTTCGACTGCTGCAACGATACTTATTCCGAAACACAGAATAATATCCTATAGCAGAAAGTTTAATCTGCTTTAATCCTTTCCGACAGATTTTATTTTACAACACAAAATAAATCTTTCGTCAGTTGGAAATAAAGTAAACTAGACTTAGAACTTTGTAGGCTTCGTATACTCGAGGTGCTCTTGCTTTCGAATACTTTTGATGGTAGAATTAGATTCAATCGGGAACTACTCTTACTATTTATAATGCGTAGTGGTGGTAGATATTTCTTGATAAAATATTTTTGGGGGACGCGCACCTACCCATCACTTATTTGGAATTTCTTCCTAAGTGTTATGCCATCCACACGTTTGTTAACGCAGTCGTAATCTACACTCGTTGTCACAGGTTACTAGCTCGAACATAGAGAAGATTCCCATGCCTGCAGGTTTCATATACTTCAATTAAGTCAACTTATTCCATTAAAGAATACTTAGCCGAGATAACTAATTTCTACTTCCGATATAACGCCAATTCCCGATGCTATCGAATAAATACTCGACAGTATCATAGAGTCATCTTATTTGAGCTTACAGTAGTATTTTCTTAATAGCGTCTAGTGTCTGTTGAAAATAATTTTCAACTGCTCATAACTCAATTAATAAAGACTCGTGGGTCATAAATAGATTATCATTGGATTAGGTGCCAATGTGTGGAAGATCATAGAATCTTAATTCATCTCGATACCCATATTATTCATGTAGTGGTTATCAGTAAGAGATAAACGTCCTTGTAGATTTAATTAACCTTACTAAAGGTCTTATAACTCCACGGGTATTACTCCGATCCTAAAATGGATTGCGGCCATAGAATCAGGGCGGTGAATAGACCTAGATACAACTTTGAAATATTAAATTCAGAGAACTTTATATTTAACCGTATCTTTAGTCTTGGTCCAGGGTGCACTCCCTTATAATGTCACCGGACACACTTTAGTCTAAAGTACGCCCTCGTGGCTTCATTATTTTATTTATTTTTACGGAGTTATTTTCCTAAAGTTCAGGGTAATAACTTCAGTTCAGGGTAATGCTAAGACTTCAGGGTAACAGCTAGTATAGCTAGTATATGTGCGTGTAGTCAGTGTATTGTTCTAGGTGTAACTATTGAACCATTAATCGGATACTTATGAAACTTAAACCGTAGCTCTCTCAAGGGTCTATGGGCGTGCCATAATGGTCTTAACCATCTATAATAGTTATATACCACTCCGAGGTTCATACCCGTTTCATATACTTATCTCTTATAGATAAGTATTAGAAAAGCTTGCACCACACTACTATGAGTGTACCTAGAGTCCATATGGATATCTAGGGTCGTTCTATAGGAGCTCAAGTACCTATAGTAGGGCTGGATGTCACCCCATGACAGTGTCTCCCCCCTTAAGGTTCTTGTCCACAAGAACCTAATTGATCATACAAATAGAATCAGTATTGCTACTAACAACTATGGATGGGGCTTGAGGACCAGTCCTCATATACAACAGCCGAAACACAGCTGCGTACGTCTCATTGCACCCTGGGACAGAAATGGCATAAGAAATACAGGTAAGAAACAAAAAATACGTGAAAGATAATTCAAAAAAACCTAAAGCCTAATAGGAAAAAAAAGAAAAATCCTCACAAGATAACATCAGGGTCCCGTGGCTTACGAGGATTATCCAGATGGAATTTCCGAACGATTTCAGAGCCTCCATCCTTCAAGTTCTCATATGGTTCCCATGTGTCGTCATCAGGACCGTAACCCTTCCAGGAAACCAAGTACATTACTCTTCCTTTCCGAAGCTCACTTGTCCTAACCTTCTCAATTTGGTACTCCGATTCTTCGAGATCGACAGGAGGGGGTGTTGGCGAACGTCTGCCGGCAATTGTGTTAAGGTGGTAGGGTTCCAACAGACTGATGTGGAAGATGGGGTGGGTTTTGCCTTGTGCTCGGGGGAAGTTCTAACTCATAGGCGTAAGTACCGATGAGTTGTTTGATTCTGAACTTTCCTCGAAGCTTGTAGTCAAGCTTTTTGGTCGGACGCCTAGTCTTAATATTCTTAGCGTTGACCATAACCCAGTCTCCTACCTTGAATGTCGGTTCCTTCTCTGCCACCTTAAGGTTGTAGTATTTTGACATGCGGGCCTGCGCTGCCTTCATGTTCTCCCTTATAGCCTCTCTCATTGCGTCCAGGGTTTCGACCGTCTTAGCTGCCTCAGGGTTGTTGGATTCGGTTGAGGCCTCGGTTGGGTTCTGGAAGTTGTTCTCGAGATGTTGGCCATATGCTGTGTAGAAAGGAGTACGTTTAGTGCTAGAGTGGATAGTGTTGTTATAACAGAACTCGGCAAATGGAAGTAACTCAACCCAATCATCCTGATCCCAACAGCAATACGTCCGTAGATAATGCTCTAGGATTTGGTTGACTCGTTCAGTTTGACCATCCGTCTAGAGGGTGATATGCTAAGGACTTATCCAACTCAACTCCTAATAACCGCATGACTTCCATCCAAAATGAACTTGTGAACACTGAGTCCCTATCCGAAACAACCCTTTTTAGGCAACCCATGTAGTCTCCACACCTCCTTGACGAATATCCCAGCTAACTCCTTAGCCTTCCAGTTCTTCAAAGGAATGAAATGAGCCATCTTAGTAAACCTATCGACAATAACCCAGATTTGATTATACCCCTTAACTGGAGGTAAATCAGTAATGAAATCCATCGAAATGTGTTCCCACGGCCTATAAGGAATTGGAAGAAGGTACGAGCTTGCCATATTTCTTGTGTCGCACTGTCTTGTTACACTGGCAAGCATCGCATGTACAGACGTAGTCTCGTACCCAATCTTCCATATTTGGCCAGTAGTAATTTCGTTTCATCAATTCGAGGGTTTTGTCACGTCCGAAGTGTCCTTGCAACTTTAGCATCATGGCTCTAGAATGCCACCTTTAGCTTGAGTGAGTTGTTATCAGGAATATACAAACGTCTTTCATAGGTCACCATGTCATCTTCCAAACCGTAGTGCTCAAGACCGGGATATTCCTTGCCAAACTTCAACGCGTTCCGAATCCCTAACCACTTCTCATCCATGAGGCCAGCCTCTAGGATTTCCTTCGACCAAGTTGATTCTTCCGTCAGTGAGGCCTTCACTGCCATAATTCGGCGCGTTACTAGTTCCTCCTCACCCAAACCTAGTTGGAATTGACCGGGTTTGAACATTCGAATCGTGTGGTCCTGCTTCTCCCCCCCTTCTTCGAGGTCAGGATCAACCTGACGGAAAATGCATCAGCTTTGCCATTCTTGTCACCTAGGGCAGTAGATAATCCTAAAATTGAACTGGCTTAATATTTCCGCCCATCTAGCCTGCCTTCGATTGAGTAACTTCAGTAGAATTAAAGTACTCGAGGTTCTTGTGATCCGTATACACAATTATCTCCTCAGGGGCACCCATCAAGAAGTGTCTCCATTCCTGAAAGCAATTGACAATTACGACCATTTCTTTATCATGGACGTCGTAATTAAGCTCTGCTGGGATGAAACGCTTCGAGTAGTAAGCGACTGGGTGCCAACGACTGTCTGGTTCCTTCTGAGATAGGATACTAGCTTTTGCCAAATCGGACGCGTCTGTCTCGATCATCTTTGGTCATTCGGGATGATAATGGCATAGTATCGGAGCTGTAGTGAACCTATATTTCAGTTCATCGAAGGCTTTTGACACTGCTGTGTCCAATTCCAAGGAACTCCATTGTGTGTTAACGTTTGAATCGGAAGAGCCAAACTACTAAAGCCTTTAATAAACCGGCGATAGAAATTAGTAAAACCAATAAACTTCTGCACCTCTTTGACTGTTCTGAGGGGCTTGCCATGCGAGAATGTCCTCGACTTTCTTCTGGCCCATCTGTATCCCTTTAGTGCCGACCTTAAATCCCACGAATTCTACCTCGAGGACATGGAAGATACACTTGTCAATATTGATACAAAGGTTATTCTCCGTTAGCTTCTGCAGCACCCAACGGACGAGCTCGACATGTTCCTCTTCAGTCTGAGTGTATATAAGGATATCATCAATATATACAATGATCCCTCGATCAATTCTCTCAGATAGAATATTGTTAACGTGTCGTTGGAAGACAGACGGGGCATTAGTTAGCCCAAAAGGCATAACTGTATACTCATACAAGCCATATCTGAGTCTTGAATGCTGTCTTCCACTCGTCTCCGGCTGCTATTCTTAGCAAGTTAAACCCAAGTTTTAAGTCGAGTTTGGAGAAAACCTGTGAAGTGCCAACTTGTTCTATGAGAGTGGTCATAAGTGGCAGGGGATACTTATCTTTCTTGGTAATGGCATTGAGACCTCTATAGTCTACGACTATTCGAAGCTTGCCATTAGGTTGTTTGGCGAAGAAAATAGGAGCGCCAGCACTGCTTTTGCTTGGTCTAATCTTGCCGGTTCGGAGCATCTCATCAAGGTATTCCTTGAGAAGCTCCAGTTCATCAGGGGAGAGGGGGTACAACTTTCCTGACGGCGGACTTTTTCCTTCTTCTAACTCGATTGTCATGTCCTGTGGACCATGAGAGGGAAGGGCGGATTGCATCTCCTTTCCAAAGATTTTTGCAAAATCCCTGTACTGAGATGGCAATCGATCAGCAAGTTCTTCAAGGTTCTCAGTCGCAGTTATTTTCATAACCTTGCGAATGTCCCCATTAGCAAACTTCTGATAATCCCATTCCCCTATCTCAATAAGTCCAACATACTGAGTCTCTGCAAGTACTTCGTCAAAGTCAGTGAAATCAGTAACCTCCTCGATCTCCAATGCCCTCTTAAGCTCGAGCCCATAAGGAGTGGTGACTCGTAGCTTATCACAATTGGCAATGATCCAATCCATCCCCAAAATGAGTGGAAGACCTGGTTCAAGGCACGCAACCTCGGTTACCAGGTCAAGGGTTTTGTTTCGCCCTGATCTTGCATCAGGGACTTCCATCTGCAGGTTCCGGACCTGCACTGTGCCAGACCTCTTGAGAATCGAGCCGTCGGCTGCTCTCCAATCTCAGTCTTTTCTCCCTCTTAACCCAAGGCAACATCATCTGTTCAACAAAATCAGAATCGAAAATCGTGGCTTCCACGCCAGTGTCAACCAAAGCATTAATAGAAAGTTCCCTTTTTATTCCTCCGTACATCCAAGATAACTTAACAGAGATAAGAAACTTCAGCCCATCAGATTTCAACACCTTCGCACCCGATTTTCCTGCCAAAGAGAGATCCTTAATTCCATCCAATGAAATATCCGGCACCGCCACCTTTCGTGGTCTTTTTTGGAGTTCGCCGACAAGAGGAGCCACCTCATCGTCGGCTTTTCTTTTTGTCCCTTTTTTTGTGTTTTGTAAAGAAAGAAAAGCAGAAGAAGATAAATTACGAGAAACAGAACTAATGAAAGTGGGGTCGATATCCATGGGTTCCCCAACGTATTCCTCCTTCCAACTACCAACAGAGATGCCCTTCTTCACCACACAAATGGAAAACCAATCCTGCGAGACCATCTGACCCGACGTACTAGATGGCCCGCGTCCCTAACAGTCTGAATTTTCCCCATAGTCCAACTCATCATCACTGATTATCCGACCAAAAGAAACCTCAAGTGGCTCTACCAGAGCTGCCACTGTTGCCACCTTCTTAACTTCCTCCTTGGCTTTACCCTTTCCCTTAGACTCCACCGATGGTTTCCATCCAACTGTGCAGTCACCCATCATGTGGTTTTTATCCCCACACTTGATGCACTGCATGTCCTTCTTCCGAGCCTGCCTCATGGCGTAGGTGACTGGCATCTTGGCCAGGCTCTTTTTCCTTCTTGGAGGAGGTGTTGGACTTGAGTTTAGATTTGGCGTCGGGCTTGGTTTTCGCCTTCTGCTTCGGCTTTGAGATTCGGTCCTTGAGGTTCTCGGACTTCTTCTCATTAGTCTTGGGAGTGGGGGCTGCCTCCTTCTTTGCACCTGCAGCCTGTTCTTTTTGACGGAACTGGCTTTGCGCATGTGCCTCCCTTACCTTCTCATACTCAACCTGTGACCCAGCGTTTGCGATAGCCTAGAAGCACATTTCAGTACTAGCAGGTACCTTATCGAGAATGTCCTTGTCAGTACTGACTCGGACCATGTGGGCTCTGGTCTCTGGTTGAATAGCTGCGATCAGGTGCTCCCAGAGCTGTTCCCGTGGTAGTTCCGCTACCAACTGATGAACCCTGACCCGAGCGATGAAATCCTTCATCAACTCTCCTTTCTTCTGGTACTCCTTTTGAAGGGAGACCTTTGCGTCCCGCTGCTCATACTGGTTCTGATGGGCGTTAATGAATTCTCGTTTGAAAACATTAAACGTGTCCCATTCGATCCATCCGGAGTTGGCATCTGGTGTTCGCTTATGTTGGTTGGCATAATACCAGGTGCTGGCTCCTCCTGTAAGTAGATCCGCTACAAACAGGATTTTTTCGCTATGAGTAGAGTATGTTAGCGGCATACAGTTCAAAGGTGTGATCTACCTTCATTAGGAATTCCTTGAGTTTACTCGAAGTTCCATCGAACTTCGGAGGTAGGGGTAGGTTTCGGGTTCTTTCTTCTCAGAAAGAACCTTTGTCTTCTTGGCTAGAGGTGGAGGAGATGGTGGTAGTAGGAGGTGGTGGTGGTAGGAGGTACGAGACCACCTACTAGGCCAGTGCGAACATCACGATGAAACTATCTGTGCCATCTGATCGAATGCGCTTTGTGGTGGGTTGGTTAATCGGAAGCTCTTGTAAGTCCTTGAGCTTCCTCTTGTGAGTTTGGATCAGGTGGGAGAGGGCTTCAACTGATTCTCTGTTTGTCTCACAGCTCTGGATACGATCATCCTGTTCCTGTTTGATCGCCTTTTGCATCCAGTCACTTACCTTACCCACATCGGCTTTGATCGTGTCGAATTCGGTTTTGGCCGCATCGAATAATCGCTCCTGTGTCCTGAGTAAGTTTGTCGGTCAGTGATTCCCACTGTTTTTCCTAACACCTCACTGATAGATACAGTTAGACGTTTAACTGCATCTTCTTGTCCAGCGGTTTGGCCCTTAAGAGCTGCCAGCCTCCTCAATTACTTGCTGTCGCAGTAACTTTAAATCCTCATAAGTGGCTTTGGACTCCTTCGAAGACTGCTTGATGAGCTTCCTGAGCTACCTTGTCGGCCTCCTGAGATTCGACTAGGAGTTTTGCCTGTACTTGTAGACCTCTTGTAAGGTCTGCGAGTTCAGCCCGTTGGCGTTCGAACTCGGTGGCTCCATCCCGAATAATACGAGCTAATAGTTGGTCGTATTGTTCCTGACTTACTGGTAGGGGGTGTGGCTCTAGTGGGGCATGGTGGTGGACGTGTCGGACGTTGAGAGAAGGTATTGCTACCTGCTCATCGTAGTGGTCATTGAGTTGGTGGGTCTATTCGACGTAATAGACCCGGTAGAAACCCTTGTAGGTATGATGTCAATTCATCAGGAGAATAAAACTGCTGCCTGGAAGATCCCATTCCTCGTGAGAGAATGTCTTCCATTAGCATATCATCTTCCGTATCAGTTCCTGATTGCGGAAGGTTATGTTGGCGTTGTGTGATAGCATGGGGTGTGATATCAGATAACATTATGGATCGGTAGGGCTGGCTAGGCCCTCTTGGTGTCTGGGAGTTAGATATGATGATTCCAGTATATAGTATTCAAATAAGACGAGAATTACTTGTCTACAAAGTAATGTCACAGGGGCCCTATTAACTCTTATAGCACTCTTGCAACTAGAAAATAGAATGGCCATACTTCTACTGCTGCAACGATACTTATTGCGAAATACAGAATAATATCCTATAGCAGAAAGTTCAATCTACTTTAATCCTTTCTAACAGATCTTATTTCGTAACATAAATAAATCTTTCGTCAGTTAGGAATAAAGTAAACTAGACTTAGAACTTTGTAGGCTTCGTGTACTCGAGGTGCTCTTGCTTTCGAATACTCTTGATGGTAGAATCAGATTCAACTGGGAACTACTCTCACTATTTATAATGCGTAGTGATGGTAGATATTTCTTGATAAAATATTTTGGGGGACGCGCACCTACCCGTCACTTCTTCGGAATTTCTTCCTAAGTGTTATGCCATCCACACCTTTGTTAACGCAGTCGTAATCTGTGCTCGTTGTCACAGGTTACTAGCCCGAACGTAGAGAAGATTCCCAAGCCTGCAGATTTCATATACTTCGCTTAAGCCGACTTATTCCATTAAAGAATACTTAGCCGAGATAACTAATTCTACTTCCGATATAACGCCAATTCCCGATACTATCGAATAAATACTCTACAGTATCATAGAGTCATCTTATTTGAGCTTGCAGTAGTATTTTCTTAATAGTGTCTAGTGTCCATTGAAAATAATTTTCAACTGCTCATAACTCTATTAATAAAGACTCGTGGGTCACAAATAGATTATCATTGGATAGGCGTCAATGCGTAGAAGATCATAGAATCTTAATTCATCTCGATGCCCATATTATTCGCGGAGTTGTTATCAGTAATAGATAAACGTCCTCATAGATTTAATTAACCTTACTAAAGGTCTTATAACTCCACAGGTATTACTTCGATCATAAGATGGATTACGGAAATAGAATTAGGACGATGAATAGGCCTAGATACAACTTTGAAATATTCAATTCGGAGAACTTTACATTTCAAGCCTATCTTTAGCCTTGGCTCAGGGCACACTCCCTTATAATGTTACCGGACACACTTTGGTCTAAAGTAAGCCCTCATGGCTTCATTATTTTATTTATTTTTACCGAGTTATTTTCCTAAAGTTCAGGGTAATAACTTCAGTTCAGGGTAACGCCAAGACTTCAGGGTAACAGCTAGTATGGCTAGCATATGTGTATATAGTCAGCGTATTGTTCTAGGTGTAACTATTGAACCATTGATCAGATACTTATGAAACTTAAACCGTAGCTCCCTCAAGGGTCTATGGGCATGCCATAAGGGTCTTAACCATCTATGATATTTATATATTACTCCGAGGTTCATACCTATTTCATACACTTATCTCTTATAGATAAGTATTAGAAAAGCTTGCACTACACTGCTATGAGTGTACCTAGAGTCCATATGGATATCTAGAGTCGTTCTATAGGAGCTCAAGTACCTATGGTAGGGCTGGATGTCACCCCATGACACTACGAGCATATAGTTGGCGTTAGCATGCCTCAAGTGGGTTGCTTGGATCGCTCATGATGACTTACTTATTTTGTCCATAAGGGATAGATCTTAAACTTCCCTACAAGCTAGTACTGCTATATAGAACCAATCACATGAGATTGCACCTACATGCAAGCAAACTGAGGGTCTATTCTATTACAAAGTCATTATGTACATGAAAACTAATACTATGAGAGACTGTAATTCATTAAATGCACCTGCTCTATCTCTACTGCCCTTCAATTTGGCTGGTCAAACTCTGCCAAATAGGCTGGTACCTTAATATCTGACTACAATTGATTCCAAGACTTAGCTATGGATCCTAATAATTACGTAATAATACTAAGTATCCCAGTAGATTGCAGGTAGGGCCATAGTAAGATTAGAGGTAGGGTAGTATCAGTGGTAAAGGCAGGGCACTGTCGGCAATACTATCAGTAGTGGAGGAGGAGCACTGTCGGCAGCCAAGGTAGGAGACTGTCAGTACAGAGGCAGGGCACTGTTAGTAGTAGAGGCAGAGCACTGTAGGGAGTGGAGGTATGGCAGCGTAGCCTGTAGGTACCTATCGATATTCTCACCGATATAGACTAAATTCTGCCCTCATTACTGAGCTAAACCTCTGCTATTGCTACTGAGCTATGTCAGCTATACGTATATACATCAAAGGCCGGGTAATATTCTCACCTATATGGACTGAACCTCCACCGTCATTACTAAACTAAATCTCCACTATTGCTGCTGAGCTGTATTAGCTATACATATACACACTAGAGGCATAGCGATATTCTCACCTATATGCACTGAACTTCTGTCATTATTGCTGAGCTTAACCTATGCCATTGCGGCTGAGTTGTATTAGCTATATGTACACATATTAGAGGCCTGACTATGTGCTTACCTATATAGACTGAACTTCTATTATTGTTACTGAGCTAAACCTCTACTATTGCAGCTAAGCTGTGTTAGCTATGCGTATATATATTGGAGGCCTAGCGATATGCCCACCTATATAGACTGAACTTCCACTGTCATTGCTCAGCTAAACCTCTGCTATTACTGCTGAACTGTATTAGCTATGCGTATACATATTAGAGGCCTGGTGATATTCTCACTTATATGGACTGAACTTCATATATGGTTGCTGAACTAAACCTCCGCCATTGCTTCTGAACTATGTTAGCTATATATACACACACTAGAGGCTTAGCGATATTTTCACCTATATGCATTGAACTTCCGTTATCATTACTAAGCTTAATCTCTACTATTATAGCTGACCTATGTTAGCTATGTATATATATATTAGAGACCTAGCTATGTGCTCACCTATATGGACTGAACTTTAGTCATCATTACTAAGCTAAACCTCTGCCATTGCGGCTAAGCTGTATTAGCTATGTATGCACATATTGGAGGCCTGGCGATATGCTCACCTATATGGACTAAACTTCTGCCATCATTGCTGAACTAAACCTCCACCATTGCTATTAAGCTATGTTAATTATACATACATATATTAGAGGCCTAGGGATATTCTCATCAATATGGACTGAACTTCCATCGTCCTTAGTGAATTAAACCTCTGCCATTACTACTGAGCTATATTAATTATGCGTGCACACATTAGAGGCCTGGTAATATTCTTACCAATATGGACTGAACTTCCATCGTCCTTGCTAAACTAAACCTCCGTCATTACTGCTGAGCTATGTTAATTATGTGTGCATATATTAGAGGCCTGGCAATATGCTCACCCATATAGACTAAACTTCCCTTATTATTACTGAGCTAAACCTCCGCCATTGCTGCTGAGCTCTATTGGTTATATATGTACATATTAGAGGCCTGGCAATATTTTCACCTATATGGACTTAAATTCCATCATCATTACTGAGCTAAACCTCTACTATTGCTGCTGAGCTATATTAGCTATACGTGTATATATTAGAGGTCTAGCAATGTTTTCACCTATATTAACTGAACTTCCGTCATTGTTCTAAAGCTAAACCTCTACCATTGCTGCTCAGCTGCATCTGCCAATCCTCTCTGAAGTTGTTGTATTTCTATGACTTATGTTGGGGATACAAAATCTACATTTATGAGTAGAGGTGCTACCTACGGTAGATGCCGTATGGAGGTATATTGTTGTTACTGGCAGGAGCTACACTAGTTACTGCTATAGGGTATGATCTACTATACTTGATGGACCTTGCAGCTACCGGCTTGGTAATGCCATCTTAAAGTAGCAATAGGTACTAGCATGGTTATACAGCTAACAGTACGCTATGCCCATGCAGGTAATATTCATATCAGGCTTTATGTGTAGCTAATCTGACGGAACTCCTCCATTTGCAACACTGATATTGATGCTTTCGTAGCTTCTATACTTGGTAGAAACTGATGGATATCGGGCTTATTCATATTGGGTCTTTACATATATATTTGTGCTTATATTCAGGCTGGTTATATTGAGTCTTTTCATGTATTTTGTTCTCATATTCAGGCTATTTATATTGAGTCTTTGCATGCATATTTGTGCTCATATTTTGGCTGGTCTTGTTAAGTCTTTTGATGCAGATTTGTGCTATTTATATTGAGTCTTTTTATATATATTTATGCTTATATTTGGACTATTTACACTGAGTCTCTTTATGCAGATTCATGCTGGTCATATTGAGTCTTTTTATACATATTTGTACTCATATTCAGGAAGTTCATATTGTGTCTTTTCATGTAATATGAATAGTATGAATCTGCATGAAAAGACTCAATATAACTAGCTCGAATATGAGTACAAATATATATGCAAAGACCCAATATGAATAAGCCCAATATCCATTAGTTCCTACCAAACATAGAAGCTATGAAGGCATCAATATCGCCATTGCGAATGGAGGAGTTTTGTCAGGTTGGCTACATATGAAGCCTGATAGAAATATTGCCTGCATGAGTATAACGCGCCATTAGCTATATAACGACACTAGCACCTATTACTACTCTAAGGTGGTATTGCCGAGCCGGCAGCTACAAGATCCGTCAAGTATAATAGATCACACCCTATAGTAGTAACTAGCATAGCCTTGGCTGGCCACCCCAATACACCTCTATATAGTACCTACTATAGGCAGCACCTCCACTCATGAATGTGGATTTTGCATCCCCAATATAAGTCATGGAAATACAACAACTTCAGAGAGTATTGGCAGATACAGCTAAGTAGCAATAGCAGAGATTTGGCTCTGGAAGGACGACAGAAGTTTAGTCAATATAGGTGAAAATATCATCAGGCCTCTAATATGTGCATGCATAGCTAATATAGCTTAGCAGCAATAGTGGAGCTTTAGCTCAGCAATGATAATAGAAGTTTAGTCTATATAGGTAAGAATATCGCCAGGCCTCTAATGTGTATACATATGGCTAATACAGGTCAATAGCAATGGTGAAGGTTTAGCTCAGCAACGATGGCAGAAGTTCAGTCCATATAGGTGAGCACATCCCCAGGCCTCCAATATGTGTATGCATAGCTAATACAGGTTAGCCACAATAGTAAAGGTTTAGCTCAGTAATGACGATAGAAGTTTAGTCTATATAGGTGAGCACATAGCCTCCAATATATATATACATAGCTAACACAGCTCAGCAAGAAGGATGGGAGTTCAGTACATATAGGTAAGAATATCGAGAGGCCTCTAATATGTGCACATATAGCTAATACAATTCAGCAGTAATAGTAGAGGTTTAGCTTAACAATGACGGCGAAAGTTCAGTCCATATAGGTAAGCATATAGCTAGGCCACCAATGTATGTATGCATAGCTAATACAGTTCAGCCATAATGGCAGAGGTTAAGGTCAGTAATGACAACAGAAGTTCAGTGCATATAGGTGAGAATATTAATAGGCCTCTAATGTATCCATGTATAGCCAATACAGCTTACCAGTAATAGTGGAAGTTAAGCTCAGCAATGACATATGAAGTTCAGTCCACATAGGTAAGAATGTCGCTAGGCCTCTAATGTGTGCACGTATAGCTAATACAGCTCAGCAGCAATGGCGGAAGTTTAGTTCAGAAATGACGATGGAAGTTCAGTGCATATAGGTGAGAATATCGTCAGGCCTCTAATATGTGCATACATGGCTAACACAGCTTAGTAGCAATAGCGGGGGTTTAGCTTATCAATGACAGTGGAAGTTCAGTCCATATAGGTGAGCATATCACTAGGCCTCCAATGTATACATATATAGTTAATACAGGTCAGCTATAATAGTTGAGGTTTAGCTCAGTAACGATGATGGAAGTTCAGTCCATATAGGTGAGTATATAGCTAGGCCTCTAATGTGTGCACGCATAGCTGATACAGCTCAACAATAATGGCAGAGGTTTAGTTTAGCAATGAGGGCGGTATTCAGTCCATATAGGTGAGAATATCACCAGGCCTCTAATATATGTACATATAGCTGATACAGCTCAGTAGCAATGGCAGAGATTTAGTTCAGTAAAGACGGTAGAATTCAGTCCATATTAGTGAGAATATCGACAGGTATCTACAGGCCACGCTACCATACCTCTGCTCCCTACAGTGCTCTGCTTCTGCTATCGACAGTGCCCTACCTCCGTACCGACAGTCCCCTTCCTTGGCTACTGATAGTGCTCCTCCTCCACTGCCGACAGTGCTGCCGACAGTACTCTGCTTCCACTGCCGATACTGCTCTACCTCCAATCTCACTATAGCCCTGCTTGCAATATACCGAGATACTTAGTATTACTGCCTAATTGTCAGGATATATAGCTAAGTCTTGGAATTAATTATGATCGGATATTAAGGTGCTGGCCTATTCAGCAGAGTTTGACCAGCTAAATCGGAGGGTAGTAGGGGTAGGGCAGGTGCATTTAATGAATTACAGTCTCTCATAGTATTAGTTTTCATATATATAACGACTTTGCAATAGAATAGACCCTCAGTTTGCTTGCATATAGGTGCAATCTCATTTAATTGATTCTATGTAGTAGTACTAGCTTATAGGGAAGTTTAAGACCTATCCCATTTGGGCTAAATAAAGAAGTTATTGTTAGTGATCCAGGCACCCTACTAAGGCGCCCTGACACCAACCATGTACCTAGTAGCATTAGGAGACAGAAGATATAAACCTAGTGCCTAAAGGTAGATTATCTAGACACCTGGCATCTAGAGACAGCGAAGGCGTCAGAATACCAAATATTCAGGAAGTAGCATTAGGGAGTGAGAGATCGTGAGGAAAGGCCTCCAGATTGTCAGTTTGCCAATTACGTCACCTGTATTACTAAAGATATGAGAGGCAAACTGAATTCTATCCTAATAGGAACTATATAAGAACTTAAAGGATGGAGGTTCTAAAATCGTTCGGAAATTCTATCTAGATACTCCTCATAAGCTATGGGACCCTAATATTATCTTATAAGGATTTTTTATTTTTTCATATTTAGGCATTATGTTTTTGGAATTATCTTTTAGGCATATTTTATTTCTCACCTGTATTTCTTATGCTATTTTCTGTTCCAGGAGTGCAATGAGACGTACACAGCTATATTTCAGCTATTATATATGAGGACTAGTCCTTAAGCTCTATCTATAGTCATTAGTAGTAATACTAATTCTATTTGCATAATGTTATAGGCGAGCTATAACTACGAGAATAGTTCGATAAGGAGTCAGCAGGGGGAAGTATAAACATAGCGACAACTCAGGTGTAATTGCAGACTTGGTAAGAGTAAAACTATATAGACTTAGAATACTGCTTAGAGCTTACTTCCATTGACTATCTAGATCTACTGGTTTATATAGCTGACTTAATTTGATAAGGATATTATCAGATCAGGGTATCCTTTCCTAAGCAAGATAGCTATCCTAATGTGATTACTACGCGATTGAAAGACTATTCTCTGATATGAGTATATATGCAGACTCAATAACAATATGTGATAAGCTGAACAACAAATAATAGTTGACAAGCCTTAGGCTATAGAAAGTAATGGAATCATAGTAAAGAGAATATATATATGAGATAATATATCAAAGGACACATACTTCCATATGCTAATTCTATTAACACCTACCTAGATACTCTACTATATCTGCATGGGTGATCAGGCTAGTGCAATTAGCAGTCGTAGAAAGGTATTAGTTCCACTATAGGTATAGGGTTCTTACTTAAACTATAATATTACTCTCTATTCTAAAGGTAGCTGTCATTAGCTGAATACAAAGTCCTTCCTCCCTAGGTCGGAACAATGTATTAGTAATAACTTAGGTAATAGCAGTAGTAGGTACTAACCTTTGGCTAAATACCTCTCTTCCTAGAGGGTTTAGGGTACCATGAGACTGATGCCCCTATACATATATACTATAGCCATTAAAAACCAAACTTCTCACTAAAAAACCGTCAATAGAAAAGGCAACGAGTAAGAGGGTAAAAGATACCATGTCTTCATCCATTAAATAACTCAACATAGGCTAAAGCCTTAAACATCTTAACATAGGCTGCAGCCTCGAATATCTCGAATATCTTGGAGCTTATTAGGAAACTTCTCATAATATTCAGTGAGCTTCTTGGGACAATTATCTAACCTATCAAAAGTCTCCTAAGTATCTTTATACTCTATATACCTAACTTAGCACACCCTATACTTGACCACTCTTCTATACTTACGTAAGTCCACTATGGATTCAACTTTGAAGATATCTTCCTCATCTTTATCTATATCTTGTAGCTTATTCCATCATCTAAATAACTTAAGGAGTATGACATGAACAATATTATGTTACCATGTACCATCAGGAACTTTGAGCCTACATGTATATAAACCAACAGCTTCAATAACTATATATAGGCCAATCTACTTGTTAGTTGGGGAATGGTTATTTCTAGCTCATATCTGTAGATTCATTTGGTCAACCAATACTTAGTTGTCGATAGCAAATTATCATACCTTCTCAAGGTAAATAGTGCTTCGCTTATAGTTGATTTGTTTGAGAGTATCGTGAACTTAGTTGTGGAAGATTATTATTCAATCTAACCATTCTTCTGCAGTGGGAGAGAAGAACTTGTAGTCGTCAGAAACATAAATAGTGCGTAGGTTGAAGCTGTACAGACTCCAGTACGGTGAATACTTATAGGTGGAGTAGGCGACAGTATTATAGACAAACTCGGCTAGAGGTAGCTATTGCTTTCAAGGTCATTGCCTATTATGATAATAGATGTAGAGGTATTGCTTGAGTATCTAGATAGTATGTTTAGTAAGGCTATCAGTCTGTAGGTGGTAGGTAGTAGAGAGGTGAAGGGTAATACCAAGCTTTTTATTAAGTTTCTTAAGGAACTTGGAGATGAACTGTAGACTATAGTCAGAGGTAATATACTTAAGTAAGCTATAGAGTTTCCAAACCTCATTGATATATATATCAGCGATGTCTGCTGCTATTCAAGTTATCTTTACCGGTATATAGTATTGTACTTTAGTGAACTAGTCAGTGATGATAAGGATAGCATTGAACTCTTTGGACTCTAGTAGCTCTTCAACAAAGTCCATGGCTATCTCCTTAAAGAGTCATTTCCCTATTAGTATCAGTACCAACTTAGTCTATCTACTATGTCTATCTGCCTTCGCCTTTTGATACTTAATACATCCTACTATATACTTAGCAATATCTTCCTGCCACTTATCCTATATGAAGTTTCTTGATACTAGCTTCTAAGTATAATGTCTTCCCTAATATTCTACTATTTGACTATTATGATACTGCCTAAGTACTTCCAACTTGTATTCAAGAGGAACAACCCCTAAACCATCTCTCTTTTCCCAACTAATGATATCAATCCTATCCAATTCCATATTATTGGCATCCTCTTCCTCTTTCTTGTCTTCCTTAAGTATTAAGAGTTGTCTATGTATAAAAAATCTAGCATCTATACCTGATGTCTCTTCTTCTAAACGTCTAGATAGGCTATCTAGCTTACCTATTTTTAAGTTGGGTCAGTAGTGGATATTGTAGATAAATTCAAATATTTTGAAGTACTAGGATACTTGATAAGAGTTGAGCTTCTGCTTTGTATTAAAGTACTATAGTCCTTGATAGTCTGTATAGATATTCACATACACTCCTACTAACCAATCATACTATTTCCAAAAATAATCTACTATTGTAAATAGTTCCTTATCATACATTGGCTAGTTTCATTATGCTTTAAATAGGGTTTTGGCATAGTACTCAATAGGGTGAAGCTACTTTGTTTCATTAACAATATAATATTAAGAAAGGATACCAGCAATAGTCTGATTACTAGTATTAGTCTCCATAATAGTCTCTAACTGTCAATTGAACTGAGTGAGGATAGGAGCGGAGAGAAACTATTCTCAGAGGTTATTAAAGGCTTACTGTTGTTTGTATTCCTAGCTAAAGAGAACATCCTTAGTGTAATGAATAATATTAGACAGTAGTTATTCAGTACTGTTTATATAATCTATATCCACTAGAATAGATATATGTGTATACCAGTTCTTCTAAGGGATTGCCTCAGAATGGTAGTGGTTGTCAAGTAGGGAGTTCCGTTAGGAACGTTAATTAACAGGTGTAATCTCTGCTTAGATTGTTTGCTAACTAACTGATCTATATTCGATTGTTTTTTGTCTAAATAGTCTGTAGAGGAGATTCCAGAGGGGAATTTATGCACTTTTTATACTTGTTCAATAATGTATCTGACAGTTCAGAATACATAGAATATAGCACTTGCCGTAGGGCAGTGCTACATGAGTTATAGGAAATATATGAGTCATAGGAGATATAAGTTATAGGACATATATGAGTCATAGGAAATGGGGCTATGCTAGGGCTGTGCTACATTCTCGAGGGTGTGCACGAGATAGCAAGTTCCACTGAATAACTAACTACTAGATTTGGCAGTTATGGAATACTAATAGATATAGAAAATATGAGATAAATAAAATAATAAGAAATAATATCTCTTATTATACTTCCCCACTTTAAATAGATTTTACTATATTAGTAATTCTGTTCTGCAATCCTAGCTTCCACGCGTCCTATCTTAAGGGATAGTTAAAGTACGTTGGTGTTAATATATTTGTCGTTAGGGGATTCGTTCATAATACGATCTCATTCTCATTGAATAAGAGCTCGAGTTTCATCTCTTGTCCGAGGTTCTTGTTTTCCTCTTTTGGTATGTTGTCTCTTAAAGGTGTCTTCTAGACTTCCTCTAACCTAGAAATCCTAAAGGATTTCAGCAGTAATATCTTTAGTATTTACTCAAGAATCATATTCTAGAGTATATCCTAACCCTCTGACCTTGTATTGATGTTTACCAGATTGTAGTACCATTCTGAATTCTAATACCTTTTCAACTTCATATTGATCATTATTAATTGGTCCTAGTTCCAGAGATCGTCTATTTAGGAATTAAGTATAATTGTTTTGATAATACGGTTTGAGTTTTAAAATATGAAAGGTATCATATATGAGATTGAGGTCAGGTTGAGGGGATAAGTCCAGACTATAATTATTTTGAGCAAGATTAGCAGATATAATCAAAAAAGGGCCTAACTATCAAGGTTTTAACTTGAGTGAAACGTTTGGTATATTTATGTTTTCAGAAGATAGTATGACCTATTATCCAACTGAGAACTTAACTGTATTGTGACATTTGTTCACTTATATTACTTATGTCTTCTTGGCGTCATAGAGTGTCTGCGAAGTATTGTTGTGATGTTTATTTGCCAGTACAAATGCATTGATAGGACAAGGTAGTAGGGAGGCTCTTTAGTATACACTAATTCCTAGTAAAGTTATGAAGGGACTACTTTTTCTGGCACTATTATATCTAGAGTTGAGCTACAATTGAATCCTCGGTAATTTTTGTAGCTAGTCAGATCCTTCAACTTTATATGCTCTTGCTACTTGTAAGATTTCTTTATTCATGATTTCAGATTATCTGTCTGTACGAGGGTGATATGTAGTAGACGGTTCCAATTTGATTCCATTCTTCCTAGCACAGTCCTGGAAGTATAATAACATAAAAAGAGTGTTGCGATCAAAAATAATACATAAAAGATATCCCATAATTGGGACTATATGAATATCAAAAGAAGCAGTACATTATTCCACTGCGAAATTGTCAGGAATAGGAATAAGAAACTTAAATCCTGATTATCTATCGACAATCATCCAAAGGCATAAAATATAAATAATATGTTCTTCATCAGCAGGAATGTTCAGATACAAAAGAGAATATTTGATAAAGATAGGAGCTAATTTAAGGAAATCTATCGAAATATCCAACCACGGTCTTTCTGGTACATATAAAGGAGTGACAATTCCAAGAGGTGGTTTGTTAGAATACTTTATCTGTTAACAAGGATTACAACTTCTAATATACTCCTTAACCGACTTAGAGAAGGACTGGTATTAGTATCGGTCAGTAATCTATTTCATAGTTTTCTCAATTCCACCATGAGCTATTGCTTCATGTGCTTCATTAATTACTAGCTTAAGATACTTATTACCTTCAACATTGAAAGTGCTGAGCAAGACTAATCTCCATTGTCCATATATATTCCTAATATATAAGAATCCATCTCTGATCCTATGATTCTTATGCTGTTCCGAGGTATTATAGTAATCCTTCCAGATGGGGCATACCTTCATATATGCTTAGTATACTTCTTTTATTCCATCTCTGAGATCCAACTATTGTGTAATAAAGAAATCCTTATTGTCTTCCCAACTATTAGTGATATGCTTATTGTCGATAAACCTGTCGAAAGTTGGTTCGATTTACTGGTTAAAATCGATAACCGTGGGTTTCTTCTTTTTACAAGTAGCAATATTATGTCCTGGTCATTTGTAGAAATCACAATGGCATCTGGAGGATCAGAATGATTCAGGAATCATAGTGGGAGTTTCATTGACTGCTACTTACTTCTAAGAATAAGTAGTAACTGCTGCGGTCTAGAAGATATTATTGTTGCTACTTCCAGAAGGGATTGATATGGGGTTCCATAGTTGTTGAGATGCGATTGGTGCATTTCAGTAGATTTCTCTTATGTAGTTGTTGAGTATTTCTTCAGGAGAGTTAGTAAGAGGAGAAGCAAAAACTGATTCGCCTATTTCCTTATAAGAATCTTGAACTGCGTTAAGGTTGTCCAAACGGTTCTTAAAAAATTCCTTCTCCTTCTGAAGAACTAAATCTATAAGGGTATAGTTAAGGCTGCTATATCTTAGAGTGTTGCAGATGGCACAGATCTCAACTATAAATGTGCAGTTACACATCATATAAGTGTCACGGGGTGATATCCAGCCCTACCATAGGTACTTGAGCTCCTATAGAACGACCCTAGATATCCATATGGACTCTAGGTACACTCATAGCAGTATGGTGCAAGCTTTTCTAATACTTATCTATAAGAGATCAGTATATGAAACGGGTTTGAACCTCAGAGTAGTATATAACTATCATGGATAGTTAAGACCCTTATGGCACGCCCATAGACCCTTGAGGGAGCTACGGTTTAAGTTTCATAAGTATCTGATCAACGGTTCAATAGTTATACCTAGATCAATACGCTGACTATATGCACATATACTAGCTAATGCTAGCTGTTACCCTAAAGTCTTGGCGTTACCCCGAATTGAAGTTATTACCCCGAACTTTAGGAGAATAACTCGGTAAAAATAAATAAAATAATGAAGCCACGAGGGCGTACTTTAGACCAAAGTGCGTCCGGTGACATTATAAGGGAGTGCGCCCTAAGCCAAGGTTAAAGATAGGCTTGAAATATAAAGTTCTCTGAATCGAATATTTCAAAATTGTATCTAGGCCTATTCATTGCCCTGATTCCATTTCCGCAATCCATCTTATGATCGGAGTAATACTTGTGGAGTTATAAGACCTTTAGTAAGGTTAATTAAATCCACAAGGATATTTATCTATTACTGATAACAACTCCGCGAATAATATGGGCATTGAGATGAATTAAGATTCTATGATCTTCCACACATTGGCGCTTATCCAATGATAATCTATTTGTGACCTACGAGTCTTTATTAATAGAGTTATGAGCAGTTGAAAATTATTTTCAATGGATACTAGATGCTATTAAGAAAATGCTATCGTAAACTCAAATAAGATGACTCTACGATACTATCGAGTATTTATTCGATAGTATCGGGAATTGGCGTTATATTGGAAGTAGAAATTAGTTATTTCGGCTAAGTATTCTTTAATGGAATAAGTCGGCTTAAGTGAAGTATATGAAACTTGCAGGCTTAGGAATCTTCTCTACGTTTGGACTAGTAACCTCTGACAACAAGCGCAGATTATGACTGCGTTAATAAAGGTGTAGATGGTATAATACTTAGGAAGAAATTCTGAAGAAGTAACAGGTAAGTGCGCGTCCCCCAAAATATTTTATCAAGAAATATCTACTATCACTGCACATTATAAATAGTGAGAGTAGTTCCCGGTTGAATCCAATTCTACCATCAAGAGTATTCGAAAGCAAGAGCACCTCGAGTACACGAAGCCTACAAAGTTCTAAGTCTAGTTTTTTTTATTCTTGACCGATGAAAAGATTTATTTTGTGTTTTAAAATAAGATTTGTCGCGAAGGATTAAAGCAGATTGAACTTTCTGCTATAGGATATTATTCTGTGTTTCGGAATAAGTATCGTTGTGATAGTAGAAGTACGGCCGTCCTATTCTTTAGTTGCTAGAGCACTATAAGGGTGAATAGGGCCCCCATGATAATGGCAGTGTCGACTTCATAGGCATGGCAGTGTCGGCTTCGCAGGCATAGTAGTATCGACTTCAGAGGTATACTAGTATAGATATTGAAGGTATTGCAATACTTACCTCAAAATTCAGGCAGTACTCATATAAAAGGTACAACAACCATCTAGCTTATGTGAACTAAATCTGCTACGTAGCCTAGATAATCCTGTAAGAAAGGTCAGCTATATGTGAATATATCGAAGGCCTGGCTATACACTTACCCAGATCGCCATTCTTAACTTTCATTAATTTGGGCTATAGATGAATATCCCAAATACCATGACTTGTATTGTCGATGAAGCTGCTGTATAGTAGTAGTAGGAAAATATGAGGTATACTAGTCTACCAGCTTGACTAGGTATGATCAATACTGCCCTTACATAGTGGCTCGGTAGTACCAGCTCAGACTAGCAATACCTCTTACTATGGTTACACTGCCTAGTATATACTATACCTGTGTAGGCTATAGTTATATTTAATATAAGCTAAATGTTACTTCTACCTCTGTGTCTTTGTGTAGGTATGAAGTAAGTATGAAACTCATCCTTTTGTGACTATGATATTTAACTATTTGCAACCACCTTTGTAGCTCTCGTATATAGTATGAATTAGTATGTTAGTCGCTATGATATATAGTAGCAATTTATATATTTGTCACTGACCTATATTACTGGAATTCATATATTTGCTACTATCATAAATCTAGGGAATTTATGCATTTACTACTATGTATATACTCTGAGGTCACTATACCATATAGTGAATTGGTACCATATATCTTAGCTGCTAATGTACGAATTCCAGATATATATCATAGTTACGAAAGGATAAGTTTAGTACTTGCAATATGCCCACATATAGACAGAGGTAGAAGAAATGTTCAACTAATACTAAATATGACTATTGCCTATACAGGCATAGTGCATGCTAGGCGGTGCAACCATAGTAGTAGGTATTGCTAGTTTAAGCTGGTACTGCCAAGCCACCATGCAAAGGCAGTATTGATTATACCTAGTTAGGCTGGTAGACTAGCATACCTCGTATTTCTCTACCACTGCCATATAGCAGCTTCATCAATAACACAAGTTATATTTACTATATTTAGGAACTTTTAATAGGGTTTTAGTATTGACAGCCAACTGCACTGAGATTAACTAGGGTATTTGGGATATTTATCTACAGCTCAAGTCAATAAAAGTGAAGAACTGTGATCTGGGTGAGAGCATTGCTAGGCCTTCAATATATTCACACATAGCTAACCTTTCTTACAGAATTATCCAGGCTACCCAGCAGGTTTAGTTCGCATAAGTAGGATGGTTGTCATGCCTTCTATATAAGTACTACCTAACTTCCAAAGTAAGCATTGCAATACCTCCAATGTCTATACTGGTATGCCTTCGAAGTCGATACTGCCATACCTGTAAAGTCAACCCTGCCATACCTATGAAGTTGATACTACCATACCTGCAAAGTCAATACTGCTATGCTTCTGAAGTCGACACTACTATGTCTCTGCAGACGATACTGCCCCACCTACAAAGTCAATACTACTATACCTGCGAAGTTGACACTGCCATACCTCTGAAGTCGATACTACTATATCTCTGAAGTCGATATTGCCATATCTCCAATATCAATATTACTATACTTCTTGTATTGATACCCCCATCTCTCTGCTGTCAATACTCTTGTACCTTCGACATGAGTATTGCTCTCCATTCTATGTAGATACTACCATACCTCAGAGGTGAGTATTGCCATGTCTCTGCTATTAATACTGCCATGCCTTCAAGGTGAACATTACAATACCTCTGCTGTCGACACGGCCATGCCTACTATATTAATACTGCTATGTCTCTACTGTTAATACAGACATGGCTCTTATATCAAGCCTGCTATGCTTCCTATATCGACACCCCTATACTTTCGCTATTGATACTTCCATACCTCCACTGTCAATACTCCCATACCTCTACTGTTGATACTCCTATACCTCTGCTGTCGACATTCCCTTGCCTCCACTATCAATACTCCTATACCTCCACTGTTGATACTCTCATTCCTCCACTATCAATACTCTCATACCTATGCTATCGATACTCCTATAGCTCTGAGGTGAGTATTACCATCTATCCTATATCAATACTGCTATATCTCAGAGGTGAGCATTACTATACCTCTACTATCGACACTAGTATGCCTTCGAGGTGAGTATTTCCATTTCTCCTATATCGATACTAGCATACCTCGGAGATGAGTATTGCCCTACCACTACTGTCGATACTACTATTCCTCCGAAATGAGCATTGCCATGCCTTCACTGCTGATGCTGCCACACCTCTACTATCAATATGGTCATGTCTACTATATTGATACTACTATATCTCCTATATTAAGATTGCTATGTTTCTTATATCGATACTTCTATGCTTCCGCTATTGATACTGCCATGCCTTCTATGTCAATACACCCATACTTGTGCTATCGACATTACTATGCCTCCTATGTCGACACTCCTATACCTCTGCTATCGAAACTGGCATACCTCACTATTGATACTCCTATGCCTGTGCGATCGATATTGCTGTGTCTGCTATATCAACCCTCCTATACCTTTAAGGTGAGTATTACTGTCCCTCCTATATTAACATTACCATGCGTCCTATATTGATACTGCTATGCCTCCTATGTTAAGACTACCATATTTCTTATGTTAACACTTCTATACCTCTATTGTTGACACTGCTATGCCTCCAGCGTCAACATACCTATGCCTGCATTTTCGATATTGCTATATCTCCACTATTGAAATTGGCATGCCTCTACTGTCAATACTTTCATGCCTGTATAGTCTACATTGCCATGCCTACTATATCAATACTCCTATACTTCCATTGTCGACATTGTCATACCTCTTATGTCAATACTCCTATACCTTTACTAGTATCATTATCATACCTTTGCTGTTGATAGTAGCATGCCTTCTATACTAATACTACTATACTTTTGCTGTCAATACTGACATGCCTCCATACTGAGTACTGCCATCCCTCTAATGTCGACACTGCTATATCTTCGATAGGTACAGTACTATGCTCCTGATATGGACCCCATATAGCTAATGTTAATTACAGGATTGGCTTGTAATTGTCAGTAGTCTAGCTAGTCTAGATAGTAGTGTTGGGACTATCATTCCTAGATTTACATTTGTGGTAGGCATTGTGATATCTAGTTCAGGAATATATTACACATCAGCTAAGGTTGGCCAGTGATATAGGGATGTGGGTGTAGGTTTGGTTTATAATAGTACAGTTATGTATATATCTCAAAGATTATTAGCTTTTGTGTATATAGATATTTTGAAATACTATTGGTATTCACTATACTTAATTGTCTGTGTACCTTGTATAATACATACTATACTGAACCCTTTTATTCATTCCTCATATATAGTAAGCCTCCACTACGGGAAAGTAATGACCTATCCATTATGAACTAAATAGCTAAAGTATAATACTAATTAACCTACTGGTACTATCATATCTATATAGTTTATGGGTTTTCGGGTTACTTGGCAATTATCTAGTGGTGTTACGGGTTTTTGGCGAGTACTCAGATTTTAATGAAGCGGAGCGAGCCAGGCTGGCGAGCAGGCAACTCGTAATGGGTCAGGTTGATAGCCTAACAAGTCACCTAATGAATCGGGTTTTTATAAGTCGGGTTAGGTTGAAATTAGCCCATGGCACATACTAGTAGTAGTAAAAGTACTGCTGTCCTATTTTCTATTCGCAAGGTACTATAAGGGTTAATAGAGTCTCTGCAATACTAATAATATCATAGAGTTATCTTATTTGAGCTTATAGTAGTATTTTCTTAATAGTATCTAGTATCTATTGAAAATAATTTTCAACTGCTCATAACTCTATTAATAAAGACTCGTGGGTTACAATTAAATTATCATTAGATAGGCCTCAATATTTAGAAGATTATAGAATCTTAATTCATCTCAATACCCATATTATTTGAGAAGTTGTTATCAGTAATATATAAAGATACTTGTAGATTTAATTAATCTTACTAAAGGTCATATAACTCTATGGGTATTACCCTGATCATACAATGGATTACGTAAATGGATTCAGGGCGATGAATAGGCTTAGATACAACTTTGAAATATTAAATTTGGAGAACTTTATATTTCAACCATATCTTTCATCTTAGCTCAAGTTGTACTCCCTTATAATATCACTGGGCCTACTTTGGTCTAAAGTACGCTCTTGTGGCTTCATTAATTTATTTATTTTTACTGAGTTATTTTTCTAAAGTTCAGAGTAATAACTTTAGTTCAGGGTAACGCTAACACTTTAAGGTAACAGCTAGTATAGCTTAGTATATATGTATATAGTCAGCATATTGAACTAAGTATAACTATTGAACTATTTATTAGATACTTATGAAACTTAAACCGTAGCTCCCTCAAGAGTCTATGGGCGTATTATAAGGGTTTTAACTATCTATAATACTTATATACTACTCCAGCATTCATATCTGTTTCATATACTTATCTCTTATAGATAAGTATTAGAAACACTTGCAGTATACTGCTATAAGTATACTTAGAGTCCATATGGATATCTAGGTTTGTTTTACAAGAGCTCAAGTATCCAAGGTAGGGCTGAATATTACCTTGTGACAGTGCCTCCCCCCTTAAGGTTCTTGTCTGTAAGAATATAATTGATTATGCAAATAGAATTAGTATTGCTACTAATGACTATGAATGGGGCTTAAGGACCTGTCCTCATATACAACAGCCGAAACACAACTGCATATATCTTATTACACCCCTGAGATAGAAAATGGCATAAGAAATATAGATAGAAAACAAAAATACATGAAAAATAATTCCAAAAACCTAAAGCCTAAATAGGAAAAAATGAAAAATTCTTATAAGATAACATTAGGGTTCCATGGCTTATGAAAATTATCCAAATATAATTTCTGAATAATTTTAGAGCCTTCGTCCTTCAAGTTCTTGTATAGTTCCTATATATTATCATCAGAACCATAACTCTTTCAGGAAACCAAATATATAACTCTTCCTTTCTAAAGCTAATTTGTCCTAACCTCTTCTATTTGGTACTCCAATTCTTCGAGATCAATGGGAGGGAGTATTAGTGAATATCTACCAACAATTATGTTAAGGTAGTAGGGTTCCAATAGATTGATATGGAAGATGGAGTAGGTTTTGCCTATACTCGAGGGAAGTTCTAAATCATAAGCATAGGTACTAATAAGTCATTTGATTCTAAACTTTCTGCGAAGCTTGTAGTCAAGCTTCTTGGTCAGATACCTAGTCTTAATATATTTAGTATTGACTATAACCTAGTCTCCTACCTTGAATGTTAGTTCCTTCTCTACCACCTTAAGATTGTAGTACTTTGATATATGAGCCTATGCTACCTTTATATTCTCCTTCATTACCTTTCTTATTATATTCAGGGTTTAACCATCTTAGCTGCCTCAGGGTTATTAGATTCAGTTGAGGTTTCTGTTGGGTTTTGGAAGTTGTTCTTGAGATGTTGACCATATACTGTATAGAAAGGAGTAAATTTAGTGCTAGAGTAGATAATATTGTTATAATAAAACTCAGCAAATAGAAGTAACTCAACCTAATTATACTGATCCCAATAGTAATACGTCTATAGATAATACTCTAGGATCTGGTTGACTCATTCAGTTTGACTATCCATCTGGAGATGATATATCAAGGACTTATCCAACTCAACTCCTAGCAACTACATGACTTCTATCCAGAATGAACTTATAAATACTAAGTCCCTATCCAAAACAACCCTCTTCAGCAACTTATGTAGTCTCCACACCTTTTTGATAAATATCCTAGCTAACTCTTTAGCCTTTTGGTTCTTCAAAAGAATGAAATATACCATCTTAGTGAACCTATTAATAATAACCTAGATTTGATTATACTCCTTAACTAGAAGTTAATCAGTAATGAAATTCATTGAAATATGTTCCTATGGCCTATAGGGAATTAGAAGAGGTACAAGCTTGCTATATTTCTTATTTTATGCTATCTTGTTATGTTAGCAAGTATTATATGTATAAATATAGTCACGTATCTAATCTTTCATATTTGGCTAGTAGTAGTTTCATTTCATTAGTTCGAGGGTCTTATCATATCTAAAGTATCCTGCAACTTTAGTATCATAGTTTTGGAATGCCACCTTTAGCTTAAGTAAGTTGTTATCAGGAATATACAAATTTCTTTCATAGGTTACTATATTATCTTTCGAACTATAGTACTCAAGACCAAGATACTCTTTGCTAAACTTCAACGAGTTCTAAATCCCTAATCACTTTTTATCTATAAGGTTAGCCTCTAGGATTTCCTTTGACTAAGTTGATTTTTTCATCTATGAGGCCTTTACTGCCATAATTCAGTATATTACTAGTACCTCTTTACCCAAACCTAGTTGAAATTGACCAGGCTTGAACATCTGAATCATATGGTCTTGCGTTTCTGCCCCTTCTTTAAAGTTAAGATTAACCTAATAAGAAAATATATCAGCTTTGCTATTCTTGTCACTTGAGCAGTAGATAATCATAAAGTTGAACTGGCTTAGTATTTCTACCTATCTAGCCTGTTTTTGATTAAGTAACTTCATAGAATTAAAGTACTTGAGGTTCTTATAATCTGTATATACAATTATCTTTTCAGGAGCACCTATTAAGAAGTATTTCTATTCCTGAAAGCAATTGACAATTATGACTATGTCCTAGTCATAGACGTTGTAATTAAGCTCTGCTGGGATAAAACGCTTTGAGTAGTAAGCGACTAGGTACTAATAACTGTTTGGTTCCTTATGAGATAGGATACTAGCTTTTACCAGATCAAAGATATCTATCTCGATTATTTTTGGTCATTTAGAAGAATAATAGCATAGTATTGGATCTATGATGAATCTATATTTCAGTTCATTAAAGGCCTTTTGACACTACTATGTTCAATTCTAAGGAACTCCATTATGCCTAAGTATTTGAATTCGGAGAGCCAAACTACTCAAGTATTTAATAAATGTCATGGGGTGACATCCAGCCCTACTATAGGTACTTGAGCTCCTATAGAACGACCCTAGATACCCATATGGACTCTAGGTACACTCATAGCAGTGTGGTACAAGCTTTTCTAATACTTATCTATAAGAGATCAGTATATGAAATGGGTTTAAACCTCGGAGTAGTATATAACTATCATGGATAGTTAAGACTCTTATAGCACGCCCATAGACCATTAAGGGAGCTACGGTTTAAGTTTCATAAGTATCCGATCAACGGTTCAATAGTTATACCTAGATCAATACACTGACTATATGTATATATACTAGCTAATACTAGCTGTTACCCTGAAGTCTTGGTGTTACCCCGAACTGAAGTTATTACCTCAAACTTTAGGAAAATAACTCAGTAAAAATAAATAAAATAATGAAGCCACGAGGGCGTACCTTAGACTAAAGTGCGTCCGGTGACATTATAAGGGAGTGCGCCCTAAGCCAAGGTCAAAGATAGGCTTGAAATATAAAGTTCTTCGAATCGAACATTTCAAAATTGTATCTAGGCCTATTCATTGCCTTGATTCCATTTCCGCAATTCATCTTATGATCGGAGTAATACCCATGGAGTTATAAGACCTTTAGTAAGATTAATTAAATCTACGAGAATGTTTATCTATTACTAATAATAACTCCGTGAATAATATGGGCATCGAGATGAATTAAGATTCTATAATCTTCCATACATTGGCGCCTATCCAATGATAATCTATTTGTGACCCACGAGTCTTTATTAATAGAGTTATGAGCAGTTGAAAATTATTTTCAATAGACACTAGACGGTATTAAAAAAATGCTATCGTAAGCTCAAATAAGATGACTCTACGATACTATCGAGTATTTATTCGATAGTATTGGGAATTGGCATTATATCGGAAGTAGAAATTAGTTATCTCGGCTAAGTATTCTTTAATGGAATAAGTTGGCTTAAGCGAAGTATATGAAACTTATAGGCTTGGGAATCTTCTCTACGTTCGGGCTAGTAACCTGTGACAATGAGCGCAGATTATGACTACGTTAACAAAAGTGTGGATGGCATAACACTTAGGAAGAAATTCTGAAGAAGTGACAGGTAAGTGCGCATCCCCCAAAATATTTTATCAAGAAATATCTACCATCACTGCGTATTATAAATAGTGAGAGTAGTTCCCGGTTGAATCCAATTCTACTATCAAGAGTATTCGAAAGCAAGAGCACCTTGAGTACACGAAGCCTATAAAGTTGTAAGTCTAGTTTTCTTTATTCCCGACCGGCGAAAAGATTTATTTTGTGTTTCGAAATAAGATCTGTTATGAAGGATTAAAGCGGATTGAACTTTCTACTATAGGATATTATTCTGTATTTCGGAATAAATATCGTTGCAGCAGTAGAAGTATAGCCGTCCTATTCTTTAGTTGCTGGAGCACTATAAGGGTGAATAGGGCCCCCATGACATTACTTTGTAGACAAGTAATTCTTATCTTATTTGAACACTATATACTCGAATCATCATGTCTAACTCCCAGATACCAAGAGGGCCTAGCCAGCCCTACCGATCTATAATATTACCTGATATCACACCCTATGCTATCACACAACGCCCACACAACCTTCCGCAATCAGGAACTGATACGAAAGATGATATGCCAATGGAAGACATTCTCTCACGAGGAATAGGATCTTCTAGATAGCAGTTTTATTCTCCTAATGAATTGATATCATACCTATAAGGGTTTCTACTGGGTCTATTACGTCGAATAGACCTACCAACTCAATGACCACTACGACGAGTAGGTAGTAATACCTCCTCTCAACGTTTGACACGTCCACTACCATGCCCTACTAGAGCCGCACCCCCTACCATAAGTCAGGAACAATACGACCAACTATTAGCTCGTATTATTCGGGATGGAGCCATCGAGTTCGAACGCCAATAGGCTGAACTTGTAGACCTTACAAGAGGTCTACAAGTACAGGCAAAACTCCTAGTCGAATCTTAGAAGGCCAACAAGGTAGCTCAAAAAGCTCATCAAGCAGTCTTCAAAGGAGCCAAAGCCACCTATGAGGATTTAAAGTTACTGCGACAACAAGTAACTGAGGAGGTGTCAGCTCTTAAGGGCCAAACCACTAGACAAGAAGATGCAGTCAAACGTCTAATCATATCTATCAGTGAGGTGTTGGAAAAATAGTAGGAATGACTGACCAATTAACTTACTTAGGATACAGGAGCGATTATCAATGTGGCCAAAACCGAATTCGATACAATCAAAGCTGATGTAGGTAAGGTAAGTAACTGGATGCAAAAGGCGATCAAACAGAAACAGGATAATCGTATCCAGAGCTGTGAGACAAATAGAGAATCAGTTGAAGCCCTCTCCCGCCTGATCCAAACTCACAAGAGGAAGCTCAAGGACTTACAAGAGCTTCCGATTAACCAACCCACCACAAAGCATATTCGATTAGATGGGACAGATAGTTTCATCCGCGATGTTCGCACTGGTCTAGTAGGTAGTCTCGTCCCTCCACCACCACCACCTCCACTACCACCATCTCCTCCACCTCTAGCCAAGAAGACAAAGGTTCTTTCTGAGAAGAAAGAACCCTGAAACCTACCCCTACCTCCGAAGTTCGATGGAACTTTGAGTAAACTCAAGGAATTCCTAATAAAGGTAGATCATACCTTTGAACATATGCCACTAACATACTCTACTCATAGCGAAAAAATCCTGTTTGTAGCAGATCTACTTACAGGAGGAGCCAGCACCTGGTATTATGCCAATCAACATAAGTGAACACTAGATGCCAACTCTAGATGGATCGAATAGGACACGTTTGATGTTTTTAAACGAGAATTCATTAACGCTCATCAGAACCAGCATGAGCAGCGGGACGCGAAGGTCTCCCTTCAAAAGGAGTACCAGAAGAAAGGAGAGTTGATGAAGGATTTTATCGCTCGGGTCAGGGTTCATCAGTTGGTAGCGAAACTACCATGGGAACAGCTCTGGGAGCACCTGATCGCAGCTATTCAACCAGAGACTAGAGCCCAAATGGTCCGAGTCAGTACTAATAAGGACATTCTCGATAAGGTACCTGCTAGTATTGAAATGTGCTTCAAGGCTATCACAAATGCTGGGTCACAGGTTGAGTATGAGAAGGTAAGGGAGGCACATACACAAAGCCAGTTCGGTCAAAAAGAACAGGCTACAAGTATAAAAAAGGAGGCAGCCCCCACTCCCAAGACTAATGAGAAGAAGTCCGAGAACCTTAAGGACCGAATCTCAAAGCCAAAGTAGAAGGCAAAAACCAAGCCTGATGCCAAATCCAAACTCAAGTCCAACACCTCCTCCAAGAAGGAAAAAGAGCCTGGCCAAGATGCCGTCACCTACGCCATAAGGCAGACTCGGAAGAAGAACATGCAGTACATCAAGTGTGGGGATAAAAACCATATGATGGGTGACTGCATAGTTGGATGGAAACCATCGGTGGAGTCTAAGGGAAAGAGTAAAGCCAAGGAGGAAGTTAAGAAGGTGGCAATAGTGGCAGCTCTGGTAGAGCCACTTAAGGTTTCTTTTGGTTGGATAATTAGTGATGATAAGTTGGACTATGGGGAAAATTCAGACTGTTAAGGACGCGGGCCATCTAGTACGTCGGGTTAGATGGTCTCGCAGGATTGGTTTTCTATTTGTGTGGTGAAGAAGGGCATCTCTATTGGTAGTTGGAAGGAGGAACATATTGGGGAACCTATAGATATCGACCCCACTTTCATTAGTTCTGTTTCTCGTAATTTATCTTCTTCTGCTTTTCTTTCTTTACAAAACACAAAAAAAGGGACAAAAAGAAAAGCCGACGATGAAATAGCTCCTCTTGTTGGCGAACTCCATCAAAGACCACAAAAGGTAGCAGTGCTGGATATTTCATTGGATGGAATTAAGGATCTCTCTTTGGCAGGAAAATCGAGTGTAAAGGTGTTGAAATCTGATGGGCTGAAGTTTCTTATCCCTGTTAAGTTATCTTGGATGTATAGAGGAATAAAAAGGGAACTTTCTATTAATGCTTTGATTGACACTGGCGCGGAAGCCACGATTTTCGATTCTGATTTTATTGAACAGATAATGTTGCCTTGGGTTAAGAGGGAGAAAAGACTGAGATTAGAGAGTGCCGACGGCTCGATTCTCAAGAGGTCTGGCACAGTGCAGGTCCGGAACCTGCAGATGGAAGTCCCTGATGCAATATCAGGGCGAAACAAACCCCTTGACCTGGTAACTGAGGTTACGTGCCTTGAACTAGGTCTTCCACTCATTTTGGGGATGGATTAGATCATTACCAATTGTAATAAGCTACGAGTCACTACTCCTTATAGGCTCGAGCTTAAGAGGGTACTGGAGATCGAGGAGGTTACTGATTTCGCTGACTTTGACGAAGTACTTGCAGAGACTCAGTATGTCAGACTTATTGAGATAGGAGAATGGGATTATTAGAAGTTTGTTAATAGGGACGTTCGTAAGGTTATGAAAATAACTGCGACTGAGAACCTCGAAGAACTTGCTGATCGATTGCCATCTCAGTACAAGGATTTTACAAAAATCTTTGGAAAGAAGATGCAATCCGCCCTTCCCTCTTATGGTCTACAGGATATGACAATCGAGTTAGAAGAAGGAAAAAGTCCGCCGTCAGGAAAATTGTACTCCCTCTCTCCTGATGAACTGGAGCTTCTCAAGAAATACCTTGATAAGATGCTCCGAACTGGCAAGATTAGACCAAGTAAAAGCAATGCTGGCGCTCCTATTTTCTTCGCCAAACAACCTAATGGCAAGCTTCGAATAGTCGTAGACTATAAAGGCCTCAATACTATTACCAAGAAAGATAGGTATCCCCTGCTACTCATGACCACTCTCATGGAACAAGTTGGTACTTCATAGGTTTTCTCCAAACTCGACTTAAAACTTGGGTTTAACTTACTAAGAATAGCAGCCGGAGACGAGTGGAAGACAGCATTCAAGACCAGATATAGCTTATATAAGTATACAGTTATGCTTTTTGGGCTAACTAATGCCCCGTCTGTCTTCCAATGACACGTTAATAATATTCTATCTAAGAGAATTGATCGAAGGATCATGGTATATATTGATAATATCCTTATATATACTCAGACTGAAGAGGAACATATTGAGCTCGTCTGTTGGGTACTGTAGAAGCTAACGGAAAATAACCATTTTATCAATATTGACAAGTGTATCTTCCATATCCTTGAGGTAGAATATGTGGGATTTAAGGTCGGCACTAAAGAGATATAGATGGGCCAGAAAAAAGTCGAGGATATCCTCGCATGGTAAGCCCTTCGGAACGTTAAAGAGGTGCAGAAGTTTATTAGTTTTGCTAATTTCTATCGCCAGTTTATTAAAGGCTTTAGTAGTTTGGCTCTTCCGATTCAAATATTAACACACAATGGAGTTCTTTGGAATTGGACACAGCAGTGTCAAAAAGCCTTTGATGAACTGAAATATAGATTCACTACAGCTCCGATACTATGCCATTATCATCCCGAATGACCAAAGATGATCGAGACAGACGCGTCCGATTTAGTAAAGGCTGGTATCCTATCTCAGAAGGAACCAGATAGTCGTTGGCACCCAGTCGCTTACTACTTGAAGCGTTTCATCCCAGCAGAGCTTAATTATGATGTTCATGATAAAGAAATGGTCGTAATTGTCAATTGCTTTTAGGAATGGAGACACTTCTTGATGGGTGCCCCTGAGAAGATAATTGTGTATACGGATCACAAGAACCTTGAGTACTTTAATTCTATGAAGTTACTCAATCGAAGGTAGGCTAGATGGGCGGAAATATTAAGCCAGTTCAATTTTAGGATTATCTACCGCCCAGGTGACAAGAATGGCAAAGCTGAGGCATTTTTCCGTCAGGTTGATCCTGACATCGAAGAAGAGGGGGAGAAGCAGGACCACACGATTCGAATGTTCAAACCCGGTCAATTCCAACTAGGTTTGGGTAAGGAGGAACTAGTAACGCGCCGAATTATGGCAGTAAAGACCTCACAGACAGAAGAATCAACTTGGTCAAAAGAAATCCTAGAGGCTGGCTTTATGGATAAGAAGTGGTTAGGGATTCGGAATGCGTTGAAGTTTGGCAAGGAATATCCCAGTCTTGAACACTATAGTTTGGAAGATGACATGGTGACCTATGAAAGACGTTTGTATATTCCTGATAACAACTCACTCAAGCTAAAGGTGGCATTCCAGAGCCATGATGCTAAAGTTGCAGGACACTTCGGACATGACAAAACCCTTGAATTAATGAAACGAAATTACTACTGGCCGAACATAGAAGATTGGTGTTACGAATCGTTCTCGGAGAATCATCTGCGACGCGGGTGAAGTGTTTTATCCGGCACTCTAGTGAGCGGTTACACAGGCGTCGTACTCGTAGGGGTATTACGTGTGTGATCGAGGTAGCAGGAGACTCGGGCGAAACCTAAATTGACAAGGAACGGAGGAGCGGGGTAGTCTGGACTACACTCAAGTAAGGGGTGAACAGGATAATATTTCTAGGTACAAGGAGAAGAACAAGTTGTTGCGTGAAGAAGGAAATACATAGCAAAAATCAGCCCTTTTTATAGACAATTCAGTTTCCTTCTTAAGAGTCATGCCACTGGCTGGCACGACTGTCAAAGTATCCCAATTCGAGTCATAATGGAAGGACGCGTAAGCAATACTCGAGGGGCGCACTAATAAGGTTCCCGGAGTACAAATTCTTCAACACTAATGAGAAGGGGTATAGGAAAACAGTGAATAAGAGTAGTGTAAGAGGATCGATTTATTATTTGAGAGTCGTGCCAGTACTGGCACGACTCTCGCAGTTCAAGGAAAGTGAGGGTATCCGACTAGACTATTCTAGTCGATTCCCTAGTTAAGTGAGTACTTAGTTTGGACTTCCGGGATGCGGTCGGTAGCCGAACTAGTCCAGAACAGGGATCGGGGGTAAGAATGATCGACGAGCGTCAGTTCCAGGGAATTGGGTCTTAGCTAGTGTGCTTATGCTGGCAAGTATGCAGGTTGCTGATATATGATAGGGGCCGGGGATTGACAAGGTCGGATTTGTAATAGTAGCCTGCTCTTTGAGGACGAGCTCCTGCGAGTCATAGTTGAGGTGTTTGGTTCTACTTATTTTGGTAGAGTTCGAGGTCAGGGTTTTGAGGGGTACGAAGCGTGGAACTTTTTCATAGCGCTAGGTGCGTTCAAAATCAAGGCAGCGGGTTCCCAGGTAAGTTCATCGTAACCTACCCATCGGGCGAGATATTCAAGGGATCGACCTCGGAAGTGCGAGTTGACTATTTCATCGACTTCCCACTCGGGTTCGTTTTCGATAATAACAGGGGGTGGGGGTGGCTGAGTTTGGCTAGGCAGGGGGTCTGTGGAGGCGGGTTCAAGGAGCGAGACATGGAAAACAGGGTGGATTTTCATCGAGGCAGGGAGATCAAGCTTATAAGCATGAGACGAGATCTTCTAGATGATTCGAAACTTACCGAGTTTCTTGAAATCTAACTTAGTCGAGGGGCATGTTGTCTTGACATACCGGCGGAGGAGCCATACTTCATTGCCGACATCTAGCTTAGGTGGGGGAATGCGAGACTTGTTACCTTGTTCTGAATAGGTTGCCTGGGCCCATATCATTTTGGATCTGAGATGAGCATCGAGTTCTGCAAGACGGTCTGCATATTCCTTAATGACGGCGGGTGCTAGGAGTTTTACTACAGAGTTCGAGTTGATCTGATAGCGAGGGTTCTCGCCATACATAGCTTGAAAGGGCGTGATGCCAAGGGTGGTAGACAGGGTGTTGTTGTACGAGAATTCGGCCATGGTGATTAGTTCAGACCAGTTATCTTGTTGGTAATTACAGTAAGCTCATAAATATTGTTCCACAATTACATTGATTCTCTCAGTTTGGCCATCAGTTTGGGGGTGGAAGGTGGTAGAAACCTTTTGTTGAATACCAATAACCGATGTAAGGGAACGAATGAATTCGGAGACAAATTGGGTACCACGGTCGGAGACGATTGAATCAGGAATTCCATGAAGTTAGAAGATATTATCAAAGAAGAGCTTGGCAATCTGTGTAGAAGTGACATCAGTTGTAGTAGGAATATAGTGAGCCGTCTTGGAAAGTTGATCAACTACTATGAGTAAGGTGTCAAATCCTTAAGAGATAGGGAGTCCTATGACAAGGTCAAGGGAAACGGATGACCATTTCCGAAAGGGGACTTGCAGGGGTTTCAGGAGGCTGTAAGGGGCATAGTGAGCAGGCTTAATCCAGGCACATGTATCGTAGTTTCGGATGTATTAAGCGATAGTTTGGTATATTTTTGGCTACCAGTAGTCCTGTGAAACAAGCTCATAGGTTACCGCGAGACCAGGATGTCCAGCAGTGAGGTGATCATGATAGTTGCGAAAGATTCGGAGATGAATATCTGGTGAGTTGGGAATATAGACAAGATCATTGATGAGCATAAGTCTATCGGAGATCTTGCACTTGGATAAAGGGACTACGGAGTATTTCTTGATCTTTATCTCAAGAGCAAGAATAATTTCTTTAGCAAGTTTGTCAGATTTCAGGGCAGCGAGAATATCCTTATTATTTGTAACCGAGGCTGCAGAAAGGGAGAATTTTTCAGGGGGTATAAGAGCTTGCATTGGGCGACTGCGTTCATCCCCCTCTTCAGGGAGATCTCCAAATTGTCTTGTTAGTACATCGGCTTTTGTGTTCTGGCTACCGAGCTGGAAGATAATCTTAAAGTCATATTGAGCTAATTCTTATGCCTATCGTGCTTGTCGCTATGAAAGGAGAGCTTTGGAGGTGAATGTTTGTAGATTGTGGTAGTCAGTAATGATGGTGAAGGGGCATGGGAGTTGGTAAAGGTAGATATGCTATTTCTCAAGGCCCAAGATAATTGCGAAGAGTTTTTTATCCCCAATTCCGTAGTTACATTCAGCGGGGGACATTTTTTCAGAGATAAAGGCAACAGGGTGATGTACGAGTTTCTCGTTTTCTAGGTACTTTTGAGAGAGTATCCCAGAAGTGATGTAGTCCGAAGCATCGGTTTCTACGAGGGTTTCAAGGTCGGGGTCAAAATGTCAGAGGACGGGGGCAGAGGTAAAGGCCTTTTTGAGAAGGCTGAAAACCTTCTCGCATGCGGCGTCCCAAGCATAGGGGATATCCTTTCGAAGCAAGTTAAAGAGGGGTTGGTAGAGGTGCGAGTATTTGTTGATGAAGCACCGGTAGAAGTTGGCGAATTCGAGGAAACATTGAATGTCCTTCACTAATTTCGGGGTTTCCCAGTTGAGAACGGCGTTGACTTTCTCAAGGTCCATTTCTAGGCCTTGTTCGGAGATAATAAAACCAAGAAATGTGGTTTTATTGACGGAGAATTCACATTTCTCTGGTTTGATAAATAGTCCAGCCTCTTTCAGCTTTTGTAGGACTTTCCGTACCTGTTCCTTGTTCTCTTTTAAGGATTTTGAGTAGATCAGGATATCGTCTATATAGCAAACACAAAAGTCATCAAGGTATTCTTGGAGTGTGTCATTCATAAACCTTTGGGCCATAGCTGGGGCATTAGTTAATCCGAAAGGCATAACGAGGAATTCAAAGAGTCCGTAGCGGGTTCTGAAAGCGGTCTTCCATTCGTTACTTTCCCTGATCTGGATCTAGTTGAAGCAGGCTCGGAGGTCAAGACGAGTGAAGTATTTGCAGCCACAAATTTGGTGAAGGGTTTCTTTAATTCGTGGTAGGGGGTTTTGGTCCTTGATTGTAATATTGTTGAGGGCCCAGTAATCGATACAAAGACAGAGGGAACCGTCTTTTTTCTTGATAAAGAGGATAGGAGACGCTGCAGAAGAAGAACTGGCTCGGATAAAGGATTTAGAGAGATTCTCATTAATCCATTCCCTGACCTCCTTTAATTCGGCATCTGATATAGAATACATTTGTCTAAATGGAGGTTTGGCTCCTTCTTGAAGTGGAATTGCATGATCAACATATCTATGAGGGGGTAAAATTCGAGCTTCTTTTTTAGAGAAAAGGTTCAGATAGTCATGGTGTTCGGGGAGGACAAGTTTGGTAGCTAGTTCTGGGTCATCATCATCGTTATCTTCTGGAGATGTGTAAATTGCAGCAATGCATAACCGAGACTCTGGGTCTTTGATAGCTACTCGAAAGGTAGCTCAGGAGATAACCGAGATTCGGAGGGGGTTCAGGGTGTTTCTGGGAAGTTCTCGGTGGGTCAGTGTTCGAGTAGGCAGGCAATGAGTATAGCAATACCCTGAGGCAAAGGCGATGGTATTGCAAGTCCAGTCGATTGAGGGATTGTGAAGTCGGAGCCATGGTTTCCCAATGATCAGGTTCCAACTGGCTAGTTTAGTGACGTGAAAGGTCAGAACCTCCAGATGCTAATCAATCATAAGTTTTAGTGTGCAGGTGTGGGTGATTTGCCCCACTAGGGAGCGTTTACTATCAGCAAGTACAAGATCCTCAGGTTTCGGCTTCAAGTTCAAAGGCAAGTTCATGTTCAACGCAAAGTCAAGGTCGATAAACTGGGAGCTTGCTCCCGAGTCTACCATGCAAGTGGCTGAATGGTTTTCATTAACCAGGCAAGGCAAGATAAGTGGATCCTCGGATCCCAAGTCATGAGTAACAGAAATTGTGGAAACAATTAAAGCAGAAGCAAGGCGGTGTCATCGAGCAAGTCGTCGACGAGTCTCACAAGAAACAATAGGTAGAACATAACTGGTTCTTTGGAGATGAACCTCTTCTAGAGCAGAAAATGAATTCGGACTAACAAAAGAAACAAAATCAGGAGAAATGGCACTAAGAAGCATCCTGGCACTCTTCGAACTGCCATCGTTATTCAAAGAGGGCACTAGTTTTTTGGCACCTCAAAAAGGGCCTCGGGGCCGGAAGTTGCAATATCCGGTAGAGGAGTAGTACTAGCAGTAGCTAGCTTCTTGCTTTTTACGGAGATAGGGCAATCGGTGGTCCAATGACCCGGTCCTCCGCAATACATGCAGAGTTTGTTATCTCGTCGGTATTTGCGGATTTCTTCCGTAAGGGGGCCACGTTTGCGAAAAATGGAAAGGTCCATAGGTCCAGGAGTGCTTTCAGTGGAGGTTGAAGGGGCCGGTTTTGGTGTAGAGGATTGTTGTCCGGATCTTGTGGTCTTGGGAGAGTCTCGTGATTGGAGCAGTTTGGTACAGTTATCCAACTTAATACAAAGTCGGACGAATTCATCAAAATCTTCAGGAAGAGAGGCTTGGTAAGAGAGAGCTATCCTGAGGCTGTGATTAGCTCCATTAGTGAAGAATAAAATTTTCGTTCGGTGGTCTAGGTTGAGAATTGCAGCATAAGTGGCAAATTTGGCATGGTAAGCGGAGCAGTCTTTGCCTCCTTACTTAAGAGCAAGGAGCTTTCGCTCTGCTGTAGCTTTTGCATCTGGATTGTTATAGGCATTTTTCAATGCTATTGCAAATTCGTTATAGGTGTCGAAGTCGATAGTTCTTCGGGTCCGGTCGAGGTGTGGTTCGAACCAGTCTGCAGCGGAGCCTGTCAAGTAGGAGGCTGTGTAGGCGATTTTTGCTGCATCATTAGCATAGCATATAGGGTCGGAGGAAAAGACTAGTGCTAGCTTGGTCATGAATCTGGTGAACTTAGACCTGGTACCGTCAAAGTTCTCTGGTTCATAGAGCTTGGGAGTACGAGAAAAGGATTGCGTTGGAGTGGCCGTCTGTAGAGTCTAGCTAGGGGCAGTTACTCCATATTCGTATCCTCTATTATAGTAGGCCTAATAGCATTCTGCCGTTGTTGAGGTGTTGGTTGTGGGAATATTGAAGATAGTCGGTATTCCACGACCGGAGCGTATTTCAGCTCCAAAGACTTTATGGATGGGTGAATAGAGGGATGTCGGGGTCCCCGGAAGTATAGTAGAGAAAACAGAGGGAGGTGGAGGAGGGGCATTCCGAAGGGTACCTGCTAGAGTTCGCCATTCGTTATCTTCGGAAGGTAGAGCTGTCTGAGCGGAAAATGCTATGGTGTGTAATAGAGACTATAGGTCACGCAACAAAGTGTTACGAATCGTTCTCGGAGAATCACCTGTGACGCGGGTGAAGTGTTTTATCCAGCACTCTAGTAAGCGGTTACACAGGCGTCACACTCATAAGGGTATTACGTGTGTGATCAAGGTAGCGGGAGACTCGGGCGAAACCTGAGTCGACAAGGAATGGAGGAGCGGGGTAGTCTGGACTACACTCAAGTAGGGGGTGAACGGGATAATATTTGTAGGTACAAGGAGGAGAACAAGTTATTGTATGAAGAAGAAAATACATAGTAGAAATCAGCCCTTTTTATAGACAATTCAGTTTCTTTCTTGAGAGTCATGCCACTGGCTAGCACGACTGTCAAAGTATCCCAATTCGAGTTATAACAGAAGGATATGCAAGCAATACTCGAGAGGCGCACTAATAAGATTCCCAGAGTGTAAATTCTTCAACACTAATGAGAAAGGGTGTGAGAAAACAGTGAATAAGGGTAGTGCAAGAGGATCGATTTCTTATTTAAGAGTCGTGCCAGTATTGGCATGACTCTCGCAGTTCAAGGGAAGTGAGGGTATCCGACTAGACTATTCTAGTCAATTTTCTAGTTAAGCGAGTACTTAGTTTGGACTTCCGGGATGCAGTCAGTAGCCGAACTAGTCCAAAACAGGGATTGGGTACGAGAATGATCGACGAGCGTTGGTTCCAGGGAATCGGGTCTTGGCTAGTGTGCTTATGCCGGCAAGTATACAGGTTGCCGATATACGACAGGGGCCGGGGATTGACAAAGTCAGGTTTGTAACAATTGGGTACGTAACTACGTCCATACATACAATACTTGCCAGTGCAACAAGATAGCGCGACATCAGAAATATGGCAAGCTTGTACCTCTTCCGATCCCTTATAGGCCATGAGAACATATTTCGATAGATTTCATTACTGATTTATCTCCAGTTAAGGGGTATAATCAAATCTGGGTTATTGTCGATAGGTTTACTAAGATGTCGCATTTCATTCCTTTGAAGAACCGGAAGACTAAAGAGTTAGCTAGGATATTTGTCAAAGAAGTGTAGAGACTATATGGGCTGCCAAAGAGAGTTGTTTCGGATAGGGACTCTGTGTTTACAAGTTCGTTTTGGATGGAAGTTATGCGGTTATTAGGAGTTAAGTTGGATAAGTCCTCAGTATATCACCCCTAGACGGATGGTCAAACTAAACGAGTCAACCAGATCTTAGAGCATTATCTACGGACCTATTGCTGTTGGGATCAGGATGACTGGGTTGAGTTAGTTCCATTTGCCGAGTTCTGTTATAATAACACTATCCACTCTAGTACTAAATGTACTCCCTTCTACGCAGCATATGGCTAGCATCCCGAGAACAACTTCCAGAACCCAACTGAGGCCTCAACCGAATCTAACAACCCCGAGGCAGCTAAGACGATCGAAACTCTGGATGTAATGAGAGAGGTAATGTGGGAGAATATGAAGGCAGTACAGACCCGCATATCAAAGTACTATAATCTTAAGGTGACAGAGAAGGAACCGATATTTAAGGTAGGAGACTGGATTATGGTCAACGCTAAGAACATTAAGACTAGGTATCTGACCAAAAAGCTTGACTACAAGCTTCGAGGAAAGTTCAGGATCAAACGACTTATCGGTACCTACACCTATAAGTTAGAACTTCCCTCGAGCACAGGCAAAACCCACCCCGTCTTCCATATCAGTCTGTTGGAACCCTACCACCTTAACACGATTGCCGGCAGACGTTTGCCAACACTCCCTCCCATCGATCTCGAAGAATCGGAATACCAGATAGAGAAGGTTAGGACAAGTGAGCTTCGGAAAGGAAGAGTGATATACTTGGTTTCCTGGAAGGGTTATGGTCCTAATGATGACACATGGGAACCATATAAGAACTTGAAGGATGGAAGCTCTGAAATCGTTCGGAAATTCCATCTAGATAACCCTCGTAAACCACGAGACCCTGATGTTATCTTGTGAGGATTTTTCATTTTTTTCCTATTTAGGCTTTAGGTTTTTGGAATTATCCTTTACATATTTTTTGTTTCCTACCTGTATTTCTTATACCATTTTCTGTCCCAGGGGTGCAAAGAGATATACGCAACTGTGTTTCGGTTATTGTATATGAGGACTGGTCCTCAAGCCCCATCCATAGTTATTAGTAGCAATACTGATTCTATTTGTATAATCAATTAGGTTCTTGTGGACAAGAACCTTAAGGAGGGAGGCACTGTCACGGGGTGACATCCAGCCCTACCATAGGTATTTGAGCTCCTATAGAACGACTCTAGATACCCATATGGACTCTAGATACACTCATAGTAGTGTAGTATAAGCTTTTCTAATACTTATCTATAAGAGATCAGTATATGAAACGGGTTTGAACCTCGGAGTAGTATATAACTATCATGGATAGTTAGGACCCTTATGGCACGCCCATAGACCCTTGAGGGAGCTACGGTTTAAGTTTTATAAGTATCCGATCAACAGTTCAATAGTTATACCTAGATCAATATACTGACTATATGCACATATACTAGTTAATGCTAGCTGTTACCCTGAATTCTTGGCATTACCCCGAACTGAAGTTATTACCCTGAACTTTAGGAGAATAACTCGGCAAAAATAAATGAAATAATGAAGCCACGAGGGCATACTTTAGACCAAAGTGCGTCCAGTGACATTATAAGGGAATGCGCCCTAGGCCAAGGTTAAAGATAGGCTTGAAATATAAAGTTCTCCGAATCGAATATTTCAAAATTGTATCTAGGCCTATTTATTGCCCTGATTCCATTTCCGCAATCCATCTTATGATCGGAGTAATACCCGTGGAGTTATAAGACCTTTAGTAAGGTTAATTAAATCCACAAGGATGTTTATCTATTACTGATAACAACTCCGCGAATAATATGGGCATCGAGATGAATTAAGATTCTATGATCTTCCACGCATTGGCGCCTATCCAATAATAATCTATTTGTGACCCACGAGTCTTTATTAATAGAGTTATGAGCAGTTGAAAATTATTTTCAATGGACACTAGATGCTATTAAGAAAATGCTATCGTAAGCTTAAATAAGATGACTCTATGATACTGTCGAGTATTTATTCAATAGTATCGGGAATTGACATTATATCGGAAGTAGAAATTAGTTATTTCGGCTAAGTATTCTTTAATGAAATAAGTCAGCTTAAGCGAAGTATATAAAACTTGTAGGCTTGGGAATCTTCTCTACGTTCGGGCTAGTAACCTATGACAACGAGCGTAGATTATGACTACGTTAACAAAGGTGTAGATGGCATAATACTTAGGAAGAAATTCTGAAGAAGTGACGAGTAAGTGCACATCCTCCAAAATATTTTATCAAGAAATATCTACCATCACTGCGCATTATAAATAGTAAGAGTAGTTCTCGGTTGAATCCAATTCTACTATGAAGAGTATTCGAAAGTAAGAGCACCTTGAGTACACGAAGCCTACAAAGTTCTAAGTCTAGTTTTCTTTATTCCTGACCAGTGAAAAGATTTATTTTGTTTTTCGAAATAAGATCTGTCACAAAGAATTAAAGTGGATTGAACTTTCTGCTATAGGATATTATTCTGTGTTTCGGAATAAGTATCTTTATGGTAGTAGAAGTACGGCCGTCCTATTCTTTAGTTGCTAGAGCACTATAAGGGTGAATAAGGCCCTCGTGACAATAAACCAGTAATAGAAATTAACAAAACTAATAAACTTTTGTACTTTTTTGATATTCTAAGGGGTTTGCTATATGAAGATATTCTCGACTTTTTTTTGATCTATTTGTATCCTTTTAGTACCAACTTTAAATCCTACAAATTCTACCTCAAGGACATGGAAGATATAATTGTCAATATTAATATAAAGGTTATTCTTTGTTAGCTTTTGCAGTACTCAATGAACGAGCTCGATACGTTTCTCTTTAGTCTAAGTGTATATAAGAATATCATTAATATATACAATGATCCTTCAATCAATTCTTCTAAATAGAATATAATGAACGAGCTTGATATATTCCTCTTTAGTCTAAGTGTATATAAGAATATCATTAATATATACAATGATCCCTCAATCAATTCTTCTAAATAGAATATTGGTAACATATTATTGGAAGACAGATAGAGTATTAGTTAGCCTAAAAGATATGACTGTATACTTATATAAGCTATATCTAGTCTTGAATACTATTTTCCACTCGTCTTCGACTGCTATTCTCAGGAAGTTAAACCTAAGTTTTAAGTTGAGTTTAGAAAAAACCTTTAAAGTGCTAACTTATTCCATAAGAGTAGTTATAAGTAACAAGGGATACTTATCTTTCTTTATAATAGTATTAAGACATCTATAGTCTATAACTATTTAAAGCTTGCTATTAGATTATTTGGCGAAGAAAATAGGAGTGCTAGTACTACTTTTACTCAGTCTAATCTTACCAGTTTGGAGTATCTTGTTAAGGTATTCTTTAAGAAGCTCCAGTTTATTAGGGGAGAGAGAGTACAACTTTCCTGATGGTGGACTTTTTCCTTCTTCCAACTCGATTATTATATCCTGTGGACCATGAGAGTAAAGGGTAGATTGCATTTCCTTTCCAAAGATGTTTGCAAAATTCCTATACTGAGATGGTAATTAATCAGTAAGTTCTTTAAGGTTCTCAGTCACTATTATTTTCATAAGCTTATGAATGTCCCCATTAGTGAACTTCTGATAATTCTATTTACTAATCTCAATAAGTCCAATATACTGAGTCTCTACAAGTACTTTGTCAAAGTCAGTGAAATCAGTAACCTCATTGATTTTTAATGCCCTCTTAAGCTCGAGCCTATAAGGAATAGTAACTCATAGCTTATTACAATTGGCAATGATCTAATCTATCTCCAAAATGAGTAGAAGACTTAGTTCGAGGCACACAACTTTAGTTACTAAGTCAAGAGTTTTGTTTCGCCCTAATCTTGTATTAGGAACTTCTATCTACAGGTTCCAGACCTATACTATACCAGACCTTTTGAGAATCAAGTTGTTGGCACTCTTCAATCTCAGTTTTTTCTCTCTTTTAACCTAAGGTAATATTATCTGTTCAACAAAATTAGAATCAAAAATCATGGCTTCTATACTAGTATTAACTAAAGCTTTAATAGAAAGTTCTATTTTTATTCCTTTGTATATTCAAAATAACTTAATAAAGATAAGAAACTTTAGCCCATCAGACTTCAATACCTTTGCACTCAATTTTCCTACTAAAGAGAGATCCTTAATTCCATCTAATGAAATATCTAGTATCGCTACCATTTGTGATCTTTTTTAGAGTTCCCCGATAAGAGGAGCCACTTCATTATCGGCTTTTCTTTTTGTTCCTTTTGTCATAGGTATTGACACATACCTAGAATACCCTTTAGAATAGGAAACTACGGGCTAGTGGGGTAGCTCCCCAAGTACTGATAATGTACTATACTAAGGAAGGAAGCGTCATCCGAGTTATCTAATAATAGGTAATATGATAATATTACCTAGAGACTAGATAATACACTGGAGGTAGCAAAGGACCTCCTCGGATCGAAAGGCTATACGTACTATCGAGTATGAGACGAGATAGCTAGGTCGTGGGTGGCCAAGGTAAGTGAGGGTGACCAACTGTAATGCAGTCAGTCGGTCGATGATCGAGGGAATCGACTCGGCACCCACACCTGCAGAAAGCCTTCCGGAGGAGGCTCTAGTATTCCGAAGCAGGTATTTAACCATACCGACTGGAGACGGAATTCTACTCTTACGGACATTACACAGAATAGTAGGAAGCAACCGCTTAATATTATTTCATATTTGTGAATAATATTTTATTACTTTATTCTATGGCTGTGACTGAGCACCCCCGTTATACTATAATATTAAGTACTGCTACTACTTAATATCTTTATTCAGAATGTCTGCCCCTCTCCAAATCGAATGGGAGAAAGAACCCATCACCGTCCCAGACAATGCCAAAGTACTTGTAGTCCAACGACCTCATGAGCTTGCCAAAAAGATTCTAGGTAAAAATATTGATATACTAGAAGAGAAACCTATGAAGATAGATGAGTTCTGGATATGGTTCCAAATTAGCATAAAGGCATTCTTAAATGAGCGGTTAGAAATAGTCCAAGCTCGAGCGCACTAGCTAGAAGAGGAAAATAAGGTCCAGTTTCACTATCTTCAGATGGCAACTGAATATATGGTATAAACTACATTTGAGATGAAGTACTCCCTCGAACAAGCTCTGAAAACTTATGTAGCACCAACAGAACCTGATAACATGGATTGGAAATAGGACCTACCTGCAAAAAAACTCCTATACCTAGACAAAGTGCTAGAGCAAGAGGTTAAGGACGGGAAAAGAATAGAAAAGGATGAGGACTCAGACGACGCATTCGATCGGCAGCAATAGAGACTCAGAGGAGGCACTCTACCACCTCTCCTCTCCGGAAGTTAGGCAGGATTCACCTCGGGCTCTAGTAAGCCTAGAGGAACTAGCTTTAGTGGAATACCACCACCATCACTGCCAAAAGGCAAAGGCAAGGCAACTGCAGGAGGTGGAGACAGTGACCCCTCTAGTGAAGAGGATGAACCTACACCGACCCTAAAGAAGAAGAAGAAAACCACTGCAACACAAGTGACACAAGAACTTCTGGAAATGCTTGTCAAAGTGGTATCCAAATCGAAAGAACCAAAGCCAGAAGCCTCTAAGCCCAAAGCATTTAAAGGAGATTCAGAGGACCTTGAGAGATTCATTCGGGGACTTGAGAATATATGGGCAATTGAGCAGAAAAAATATCGGGATGACTTAGTCAAGATCCGATATACTGCTAACCTCCTAGAACGACCAACTAGTACTAAACATCAAGATCCAATATAGTAGTATGAAGCTTACCACCCCAAAATCAATCTTGCAGCAGCATGAAGACTTCCGGGTGGCCTTCAAATAGTACTGGATCCTAGTTGGGTGAAGTGGGAAATATTTGTAGAGGCTTTCCGAAGTTCCTTTGGGACAAAAGTGGGTAAGGAACAAGCAGTGACCAACTGGCTAAACCTCCAACATAGCAGCTCTATCGATGAGTACTTAGATACCCTCATGAATCTTATATGGAGAACTAGGTACCCAGAAGAGGTGGCTAAGGACAAGCTAGTACGGGGACTGAATAAAGAAGTCAGATTAGTATGGGCTCAGACGCCCAATAAATCCTGACTCCTCAGTGAACAAATGGCAATAATGCAGGATATCAGCTATAATTTAGAAAATTTCCACTATCTTCAAGGCGAGTCTTGGAAGGAAGGGACTAGTGGGAAGAAAAAAAAAACCAAGAGACGGAAGGATAGTAAGGGAACTAAAGGAAATAGGAAAAAGAGAAAGAGGGATTAAGGTGGAGATTTTAAAGACCGAGAATCAGAATTGGCGGGTATCCCTAGTAAGGTCATTGAAGAGTGAAAGAAGTCCGACTCTTGTCTAAAGTATAGCAAAGGAAACCACAAGTAGTTTGAGTGCTGGACAAAAGATCCAGTCACCTCCAAGGTTACTAACACAAGCAAGAAATCCCAGACTAAGGGAGGGAAAGCGGACAAGAAGAATGACAAGGGAGAGGTCAAGATCTCGGTAGTAAATGGGATAGTGGATGAGCATGGAGGAAGGATTATTGAATTGGCGGAAGATAGTAATAAGGATTATTATTTATTAAGATAATTGGAAAGGAGTCAATTAGGACTCGGAGGATTTCTTATTTGTGCTTAAGTTCAATTAATATATTCGTTTTCCCTCTCTCAAGCAAGTACTGCTAAGGATGGCTTGAGTAGCTGAAACGTCTGGAACGTACAGCACAATTCCCAATTACCACAACAAACCGACAGGAAACCCCATTAATCATACTTGACCAAGCAGACACCTTGTACTTTCCTGAGAAGGAAGTATCATAGTCAAGATGAAGCGAACTCGCCAACTAATATCCAAAGGCCTCCCCATCCATAGAGAAAGGCTTCTAATCAAAGCTATCTTAACTATCCAAGAGTGAGAAATACTCTGCAAATTACTATTAGATTGTGGAGCGACAGGCTCCATACTTCGTGATGAATTTGTTCGTGAGTCCGAGATCCTTATGAAGAAGCGCTAGAAACCTATACAGGTTTAGAGTGCTGGTCAGCAGCTAATCCTAGGAGCTGGTGTGCACTATATACAACCATTAGGCATTGTTATAGGAAAACACTCCGAGCATATAGTTTGGGAGGTTGGACAAATCGAGGAAGGGATTGATAGGTATTTACCTATCACGTGGCTTACGAAACATAACCCTGATATAGATTGGGAAAAAGGCACGCTACAGTGGAGAAGCAACTACTGTAAGCATAATTGCCTACCTAAAGAATTCGAGGTCAAGCTAGTTAATGGATTCCAATTACAGAAGGAGGTTAGGAAAGACCCCTTGGCACAAGTAGCCAGCTTAACCTGGCATACAGATGATGAGCAGGATGTTAGGACATTCCTCTCTGACCAATATCATGAGTGGGCTCATCTTTTTAGCAGAAAACAAGCTGCAAAGTTACTGCAGTACTCCAAGTTTGATTACGTTATCAAACTAGTAGCTGGAGCAGAAGCCCCTTATGGACCACTATACCCGTTCTCTGAGCAAGAACTAAAAGCACTTAAGATATGGCTGGATAATCAGGTAGTAGTAGGGAAAATTGTAAAATCCCAATCATCAGCAGGAGCACCAATCCTCTTAGTACGAAAGACCGATGGCACTTACTATCTTTGTGTCGATTACCGAGCACTCAACAAAGTCACAGTAAAAAACCGATACCTCTTACTACTGATGACTGAACTTAGATAGAGGTTGAATAATGCTAAGTTATTCACTAAGCTCGACCTAAAAAATGGCTACTACCTAGTACGGATGTCAGAAGAGAGTGAGGAAATGACAGCATTCTATACTCAGTTTGGACTATACCATTGGCGAGTGATACCTTTCGGATTATGCAATACCTCTACTACCTTCCAGGCCATGATGGATTATTTATTACATGATCTATTAGACAAAGGAGTTATTATATATTTAGATGATATCCTAATATATACCGAAGATGAGAAGAAATACAACAGGCTCGTTAAAGAAGTATTATCAAGGCTAGATAAGGCAGGTCTAGGGGTAAACCTCCGGAAGAGTGAGTTCCATAAGAATACGGTTGAGTTCCTAGAATATGGAATCTCACCAGAAGGAATTCGAATGACCGATAAAAAGGTCAAGGAAGTTAAGAACTGGCAAGTGCCATAAAAAGTTAAGGAGGTACAGAAGTTTCTAGGATTTGCCAATTTTTACCGTAGATTCATTGAAGGATTCTCCAAGATCACTTATCCCTTAACTAAACTCACCAAAAAGGATCGCTAGTGGAATTGGACAACAAAATGCAGACAAGCCTTTGAGGAATTGAAGAGGCGATTTACAACTGCCCTGATCCTAGTCCACTTCCATTCAGAAGCCGAAACTATTATTGAGACAGATACAAGCGACTATGCTATCGGAGTAATTATGTCACAGAAGTAGTCTAATAGGAAAGTATATCTATGCGCGTTCCTGTCTCGAAAGTTCTCTCCAGCAGAGATGAATTATAATATTCATGACAAAGAAATGACAGCGATAGTATAGGCTTTTAAGAAGTGGGAACTACTAATGAAGTCTTGTTAGTAGTAAATAGTGGTCTAGACGGACCACAAAAATTTAGAATATTTCACAAATACAAAGATACTGATAAGGCGACAGGTGCAGTAGGTGGAATTTCTGACTGAATTCGATTTTATTATTAAGTATAGGCCTGGTGAGAAGAATGGCAAGCCGGACGCTTTATCAAGGCGCTAGGACCTACGCCCTCAGGAGGGGAGTAAGGATCTACAACCAATACAGCTCCTATTCCGACCTGAATAACTCCAGATTGCGGTGTCAAAAGTTGTTCGACTGCATAATACGTTTAAAGAAGAGTTGTTGAAAAAGGGGCTGAAGGATGCTAATTGGGTAGCAACAAGGAGTGCGGTATTGGTGGGAGCTAAGGAGATTGATAAGAACTTCTTAGTCGAAGATAACCTCCTGCTATAGAAAGGCAGATAGTATATCCCGGAAGACAAGGACCTCCGAGTTAAAATTCTGCGAGACAGCCATGACAGCTGAATTGCAGGACATTTCGGTATTCATAAGACTCTGGAACGACTCAAGCACAACTACCATTAGATTCAGCTTGAGAAGGACATTAGTAATTATGTCCGATCCTATAATATATGCCAGCGGGATAAACCAAGTCGGTATAAGAAGTACGGACTACTGGAACCACTAGAAGTACCATACAGACCTTGGACCTCGATCTCTATAGACTGGATTACTGAACTTTCTGAGTCTAATAGAAATACACAGATATGGGTAATCGTGGATAGATTCTCAAAGATGGTATAGCTAGTACCCCTCCCCACTAATACTATGGTGAAAGACCTCGCCAAAGCATTCCTTACATATGTTTGGCACTACTATGGCCTCCCTAACGATATTATCTCGGACTAAGATAGTAAAATTACTTCCCACTTCTGGCAAGTACTGATGGACAGCTTGGGGATTACAAGTAAACTTTTAATTACTTTTCACCCAGAAACAGATAGATAAATAGAACGGATAAATCAGATACTTGAAGAGTATCTCCGCCACTATTGTTCATGGAAGTAGGATGATTGGGAAGAGTTACTACCCCTAGCAGAATTCGCTATCAACTCGGCATCCTCAGAAGCTACAGGAATGTCACCATTTGAAGCGAACTATAGATTCCTACCGAGGCAGTCTTAGGAACCTCGGGGAAAGGTGACTTACACGAATCTGGCTAGACAGTTATTGGAAGGAGTCTGGAAAGGAACATGAGAAAAGCTACAAGAGAGGGTTCTGAAGGCAAAAGTTAGGATGGCTAGATGGCATAATACTAATAGAGTTTAAGAACCGCAGTTCAAGGTAGGAGATATGGTTATACTCGATAGTCGGAACATTATAACATAATGACCGAGCCGGAAACTGGATCATAAGAAAATCGGTCCCTTACGAATAACTCAATTAGTAGAAACACAAGCCTATAAATTGGAGTTACCAGTGAATTCGAAAGTACACTTAGTATTGCACACTAGCCTCCTTGAACCCTACCGCTAAAGCACAGACCCTACTCGGAGAGTCGAACCCCCCTCAGTCGAGTTATTGGAAGGAGAAGAAAATTAGGTAGTTAGGAAGATAGTTGAGAGTTGGAGGAATGGCTGGAGAAGAGGCTATCCAGTAGAATATTTGGTTTTATGGATGGGTTACCCTAATGAGGATGCTACGTGGGAACCCTATAAACATATGAAGGGAATGGCAGAAAGTATTCTGAAGGAGTTCCACAGAAAGAACTCCGAGGCAGTACGGAATAGTAGGATTAGGATATAATATATATATAATAGATTCCTGTATATAAGTTATTAAGGACAAGAAGCCTAGAAGGGGAGTAGTGTTACGGGTATTGACATATACCTAGAATACTATTTAGAATAGGAAACTACGCGCTAGTGAGGTAGCTCCCCAAGTACTAATAGTATACTATACTAAGGAGGGAAGCGTCATCCGAGTTATCTAATAATAGGTAATATGACGATATTACCTAGAGACTAGATAATATATCAGAAGTAGCAAAGGACCTCCTCGGATCGAAAGGCTATACATACTATCGAGTATGAGATGAGATAGCTAGGTCATGAGTGGCCAAGGTGAGTGGGGGTGACTAACTGTAATGCAGTCGGTCGATCGATGATCGAGGGAATCGACTCGGTACCCATACCTGCAGAAAGCCTTCTGAAGGAGGCTCTAGTATTCCGAAGCAGGTATTTAACCATACCTACTGGAGACCGAATTCTACCTTTACGGATATTACATAGAATAGTAAGAAGCAACTGCTTAATATTATTTCATACTTGTGAATAATATCTTGTTACTTTATTCTACAGCTGTGACTAAGCACCTCTGTTATACTTTTTTTTATATTTTATAAAGAAAGAAAAGTAGAAGAATACAAATTATGAGAAATAGAACTAGTAAAAATAGAGTCAATATCTATAGGTTCTCTAATATGTTCCTCTTTGTAACTACTAACAGAGATATCTTTCTTTATAATACTAATGGAAAACTAATCCTATGAGACTATCTGATCTGATATACTAGATAGCCCATATCCCTAACAGTCCAAATTTTTCCTATAGTCCAACTTGTCATCACTGATAATCTATCTAAAAGAAACTTCAAGTGATACTACTATAGTTGCCATGGTTGCCATCTTCTTTACTTCTTCCTTAGCCTTACTCTTTCCTTTAGACTCTGCCGAAGGTTTCTATTTAATAGTGTAGTCACCTATCACATGGTTTTTATCTCCACACTTGTTACACTATATGTCCCTTTTCTAAGCTTGCTACATAGTATAGGTAACTGCATCTTAGCCAAACTCTTTCTTTTTCTTAGAGGAAGTATTAGACTTAGTTTTGGATTTAGCATCAGGTATAGTTTTCACCTTTTACTTTGACTTAGAGATTCAGTCCTATAGGTTCTTGGACTTCTTCTTCATAGTCTTAGAAGCAGGGGCTACCTCTTTCTTTGTACTCACAGTCTGTTTTTTTTGATAAAACTAGCTTTCTATATATGCCTCCCTTATCTTCTCATACTTAATTTATGACTCAGCATTTATGGTAGCCTAGAAGCACATTTTAGTACTAGCAGGCACCTTATCGAGAATATTCTTGTTATTACTGACTTGAACTATATAGGCTCTAGTTTCTATTTGAATAGCTACAATCAGGTACTCTTAGAGCTGTTCTTATAGTAGTTCTACTACCAACTGATAAACTCTAATTTAAGTAATGAAATCCTTTATCAACTTATTTTTCTTCTGGTACTTCTTTTGAAGGGAGATCTTTGTATCTTGCTGCTCATACTAGTTTTAATAGGTATTAATAAATTTTTGTTTGAAAATATTAAATATATTCTATTTGACTTATCTAGAGTTAGCATTTAGTGTTTGCTTATATTAGTTGGTATAATACTAGGTACTGGCTCCTCCCATAAATAAACCTGCTATAAATAGGATTTTTTCACTATAAGTAGAGTATGTTAGTGGTATACATTCAATGGTGTGATCTACCTTTATCAGGAATTCCTTAAGTTTACTCGAAATTCTATCAAACTTCAAGGGTAGTAAGAGATTTCAGTATTCTTTCTTTTCAGACAGAACCTTAGTCTTTTTAGCTAGTAGAGGTAGAGATAGTAGAGGTGATAGTAGTGGTGGTGGAAGTACGAGACTAATTACTAGGCCGGAGTAGATATCATAGATGAAGCTATCAGTATAAATTAATCGAGTATGTTTGGTAGAGTTTAGTTAGTCGATTGGCTATTCTTGAAGGTCTTTGAGTTTCTTCTTATGAATTTAAATAAAATAGAAGAGAGATTCTACCGATTCTCTATTTGTTTCACAACTCTGAATGCGATCATCTTGTTCTTATTTGATCATCTTCTATATCTAATAGCTTACCTTACCTATATCTACCTTTATAGTATCAAACTTGATCTTCACTATATCGATGATGACCCTTATGTCCTGAGTGAGCTTGTCAGTCAGTGATTCCCACTATATTTTCAATACCTTACTAATGGATACTATTAATTGCTTAATGGCATCTTCTTACCCTATTGTTTGGCCTTTGAGAGCTACTATTTCCTCTATTACTTACTATTATAATAACTTTAGATATTTATAGGTAGCTTTTATACCTTTAAAAACTGCTTGATGAGCCTTTTGAGCTACTTTATGGACTTTTTGGGCTTCGACTAAAAGGGTTGCCTGTACTTGAAGATCTCTAGTGAAGTCTGAGATTTCAGCTTGATAGTATTTAAATTCGGAAGCTCTGTCTCAAATAATATGGGCCAATAATTAGTTATATTGTTCTTGACTTATTGTGAGATATATATCTCATGTAGGGCATAGTGGTGGATATATTAGGTATTGAGAGAAGGTATTACTACCTGTTCGCCATAGTAGTCATTAAGTTGGTGGGTCTATTTGGTATAATAGGCTTAGTAGGAACCTTTATTAGTATAATATTAATTCATCTGGGGAATAGAACTATTGCCTAAAAGATTCTATTCCTTATGAGAGGATATTTTCCATTGGTATATTATCTTTTGTATTTGTTCTAGATTGCGGAAGGTTATATGAGTATTGAGTGATAGTATAAGGTATAATATCAGGTAATATTATAGATCTGTAGGGCTGGCTAGGCCCTCTTAGTATCTAAGAGTTAGATATAATGATTTGAGTATGCTGATAATAAATAAGACAAGAATTACTTGTCTACAAAATAATATTATAGGGGCCCTATTCACTTTTATAGTACTTCAGCAATTAAAGAATAAGACGGCTATACTTCTACTACCATAATAATATTTATTCCATAACTTAAAATAAAATCCTATATTAGAAAGTTTAATTTACTTTAGTCCTTTCCAATAGATTTTATTTTGTAATATAAAATAAATCTTTTATTAGTTGGAAATAAAGTAAACTATACTTAGAACTTGGTAAGCTTTATATACTTAAGATACTCTTGTTTTCGAATACTCTTGATAGTAGAATTAGATTTAACCAAGAAATACTCTCACTATTTATAATGTATAGTAATGGTAGATATTCTTTGATAAAATATTTTATAGGATATGCACCTACCCGTTACTCTTCAGAATTTCATCCTAAGTATTATACTATCTACACTTTTGTTAATGCAGTCGTAATCTGTGCTCGTTATTACAGATTACTAGCCTGAACGTAGAGAAGATTCCTATACCTACATGTTTCATATACTTTACTTAAGTTGACTTATTCTAAGAAGAATACTTAATTGAGATAACTAATTTCTACTTCCAATATAATAATAATCTTTAATACTATCGAATAAATACCTAACAATATTATAGAGATATCTTATTTGAACTTACAGTAGTATTTTCTTAATAATATCTAGTATCTATTGAAAATAATTTTCAACTACTTATAACTCTATCAATAAAGACTCATAGGTCACAAATAGATTATTATTGGATAGGCGTCAATGTATAGACAATCATAGAATCTTAATTCATCTCAATACCTATATTATTCATAGAGTTGTTATCACTAATAGATTAATATTCTTATAGATTTAATTAATTTTACTAAAGATCTTATAACTCTACAAGTATTAAAGTAATCATAAAATAGATTACGGAAATGGAATCAAATCGATGAATAGGTCTAGATATAACTTTAAAATATTAAATTTGGAGATCTTTATATTTTAATCATATTATTAGCCTTGGCTTAGAGCATACTCCTTTATAATATCACTGAGGATACTTTGGTCTAAAGTATGCCCTCGTGGCTTCATAATTTCATTTATTTTTACTGACTTATTTTCCTAAAGTTTAGGGTATTAACTTCAGTTCAGGGTAATACTAAGACTTCAATGTAATAGCTAGTATAGCTTAGTATATATGTATATAGTCAGTGTATTGATCTAGGTATAACTATTAAACTATTTATTGGATACTTATGAAACTTAAACCATAGTTCCCTCAAGAGTCTATGGGCGTACCATAAGAGTCCTAACTATCTATGATAGTTATATATTACTTCGGGGTTCATACCCGTTTTATATACTTATCTCTTATAGTTAAGTATTAGAAATACTTATATCACATTACTATGACTGTACTTAGAGTCTATATAGATATCTAGAGTCATTCTATAAGAGCTCAAGTACCCAACATAGGGCTGAATATTACTCCGTGACAGTACTGGCAAGCATCATATGTATGGACATAGTTATATACCCAATCTTCCATATTCAGCTAGTAGTAGTTTAGTTTTATTAGTTTAAGAGTCTTGTTATATCCAAAATATCTTACAACTTTCGTATCATAGCTTTAGAATACTACTTTTAGCTTGAGTAAGTTATTATAAGGAATATACAAATGTCTATTATAGATTACTATATTATCTTTCAAACCATAGTACTTAAGACTATGATACTTCTTACCAAACTTCAACATATTCTGAATCCCTAACTACTACTTTTTTATGAGGCCAGCCTCTAGTATTTTCTTTAACCAAGTTGATTCCTCTATTTGTAAGGCCTTCACTGCTATAATTTGGTATATTACTAGTACCTCCTGACCCAAACCTAATTGGAATTGACTAGGTTTAAATATCCAAATTATGTAGTCCTGCTTTTCCTCCCTTTTTTTGAGGTCAGGATCAACCTGATAGAAAAATATATTACTTTTACTATTCTTGTCACCTGGGTAGTAGATAATACTAAAATTGAACTGGCTTAATATTTCCATATATCTAGCCTACTTTTGATTGAGTAACTTTATAGAATTAAAGTACTTAAGGTTTATATGATCCATATACACAATTATCTCCTTAAGGGCACTTATTAAGAAGTGTCTCTATTTGTGAAAGTAATTGACATTTATGACCATTTCTTTATTATAGATATTATAAGTAAACTCTATTGGGATAAAGTACTCTGAGTAGTATGTGACTAGATACCAATAACTATCTAGTTCTTTCTGGAATAAGATACCAGTCTTTGCTACATCAGATATGTCTATATCACAGGGTAATATCCAGCCCTACCATAGGTACTTAAGCTCCTATAGAACGACTTTAGATATCCATACGGACTCTAGGTATACTCATAGTAGTGTGGTGCAAGCTTTTCTAATACTTATCTATCAGAGATAAGTATATAAAATAAGTATAAACCTCGGAGTAGTATATAACTATTATAGATAGTTAAGATCCTTATGGCGCGCTCATAGACCCTTGAGGAAGCTATGGTTTAAGTTTCATAAGTATCTGATCAATGGTTCAATAATTATACCTAGATCAATATGCTAACTATATGTACATATACTAGTTATAGTAGTAGTTACCCTGAAGTCTTGATGTTACCCTAAACTGAAGTTATTACCTTGAACTTTAGAAAAATAACTTAGTAAAAATAAATAAAATAATGAAGCTACGAGGGCATACTTTAGACCAAAGTGAGTCTGGTGATATTATAAGGGAGTATACCTTTAGCCAAGGCTAAAGATACGATGAAAATATAAAGTTCTCCAAAATTAATATTTTAATATTATACTTAGGCTTATTTATCGTCCTAATTCTATTTCCATAACCCATTTTATAATCAGAGTAATACTCATGAAGTTATAAGACCTTCAGTAAGGTTAATTAAATCTATAAGGACATTTATCTATTACTGATAACAACTCCATAAATAATATAGGCATTGAGATGAATTAAGATTCTATGATCTTTTATATATTGACGCCTATTCAATGATGATTTATTTATAACCTATGAGTTATTATTAATAGAGTTATGAGCAGTTGAAAATTATTTTTAACAAACACTAGATACTATTAAGAAAATACTACTACAAACTAAAATAAAATAACTCTATAATACTATTGGGTATTTATTCCATAGTATTGGGGATTGGTATTATATCAAAAGTAGAAACTAGTTATCTTGGCTAAGTATTCTTTAATGAAATAACTTAGCTTAAGTGAAGTATATGAAACCTGCAGGCATAGGAATCTTCTCTACGTTCAGGCTAGTAACCTGTAACAATGTGCACAGATTACAATGGCGTTAACAAAAGTGTGGATGGCATTATACCTAGAAAGAAATTCCAAAGAGTAATAGGTAGGTATACATCCTCCAAAATATTTTATCCAAGAATATCTACTATAACTGTATATTATAAATAAAGAGAGTAGTTTTCAGTTGAATCTGATTCTACTATTAAAAGTATTCGAAAGTAAAAGTACCTCGAGTATACAAAGCCTACAAAGTTCTAAGTCTAGTAAAACTTTATGTCTAATTAATATAGGATTTATTTTGTGTTGCAAAATAAGATCCATCAAGAGAGACTAAAGTAGAATTGAAGTTTACTGCTATAAGATTATATTCTATATTGTGGAATAGATATCGTTGTAGTAGGATAAGTACGGCCGTCTTATTTTCTAGTTGCAAAAGTACTATAAGGGTTAATACAGCCTCTATAATATTACTTTATAGATAAGTAATTCTTATCTTACTTTAAATCATTATATACTTTCGAATCAATATCTCTAATTCATAGACACCTAGAGGGCCTAGCCAGCCCTATTGATCTATTTAGTATACACTATGGGCCGATTTCAACTCGACCCGACTCGTGAAAACTCGATTTGTTGAGCGAGTTGTTAGGCTATCAACCCGACCCATTACAAGTTGCCTGCTCACTAGTCCGACTCGCCCCACTTCGTTAAAATCTGAATACTCGCCAAGAACCCGTAACGCCACTGAGTAATTGTCAAGTAACTTGAAAACCCATGAACTATATAGATTTAGTAGTACCAATAGGTCAATTGGTATTATACCTTGAGTATTTAGTGCATAATGGATAGGTCATTGCTTTCCTATAGTAGAGGCTTACTATATACGAGGAATGAACAGAAGAGTTCAGTATAGTACACATGGTACCAAGCACATAGACAATTAAGTATAATGAATACTAATAGTATTTCAAAATATCTATGTATACAAAAGCTAATAATCTTCGAAACACATACATAACTGTACTATCATCAATTAAACCTGTACCTACCTCCCTATATCGCTCGATAACCTTAACTAATATGTGACGTATTCCTGAACCAAATATCACTATGCCTGCCATAAACATAGACCTAGGAAGAATAGTCCCAAATCTGTACCTGAACAGCCCGACTACTGTCAATTGCGGGCCAATCAAGTAATAGAGATTAGCTACATGAGGTCCATATCAAAGGCATAGCACTATGCCTATCAAAGATATGGTAGTATCGATATCGAAGGAATAGCAGTACTCAGCATGAAGACATATCAGTATCGACAGCGTAGGCATGGTAGTATTTATATAGGAGGCATACTACTATCGACAGCAGAGGCATGACAATGTCGACAATGGAGGCACAGGAGTATTAATATAGGAGGCATAGCAATATCAATAATAGAAGTATAGGAGTGTCGATATAGCAGGCATAGCAATATCGACTACGCAGATATGGGAGTGTCGACAGCAGAGGCAAGCCAGTTTAGATAGTGGAGGTATAAGAGTGTCGACATAGGAGGTATGGCAATGTCAACAGTACAGGTATGAGTATATTGATGCCAGAGACATGCCAGTCTCGATAGCAGAGGCATGAATGTATCGACAGTGGGGGCACGGAATTGTCGACAGTGGAGGCATGGAAGTGTCGACAGCGGGGGCACGGAAGTATCAACAGTAGAGGTATGGAAGTATTAACATAAGGAAGCATGGTAGTCTTGACATAGGAGGCATATCAATGTTGACATAGGCAGCATGGCAGTATCTATGTAGGAAGGATGGCAATGCTCACCTCGGAGGCATAGGAGCATTGATATAGCAGGTACGGTAATATCGACCACGCAGGTATGAGAGTATCGACAGTGGAGGTATGCCAGTTTCGATAGCGGAGGTATAGTAGTGTCGACATAGGAAGTATAGTAATGTCAATAGTGCAGGCATGAGTGCGTTGACGCTAGAGGCATGGCAGTGTTGACAGCGGAAGCATAGAAGTGTTGATATAGTAAGCATGGCAGTCTCGACATAGTAGGCATGGCCGTATCGATAGTGGAGGCATGGCCGCGTCGGCAATAGAGGCATAGTAATGCTTACCTCGAAGAGATGGCAGTGTCGATAGCAGAGGTAGGGCAATATTCACCTTCGAGGTATGGCAGTATCAATATAGGAAGGATGGAAATGCTCACTTCAGAGGCATGGCAAGGCTCACCTGGAAGGCATGCCAGTATTAACAGCAGAGGCATAGCAATGCTCACCTCCGAAGTATGGCAGTATCGATATAGGATAGATGGCAATGCTTACCTCGAAGGCATAGGAGTATCGACAGCGTAGGCATGGACGTGTCGACAATAGAGGCATAGTAATGTTAATCTCAGAGGCATGGCAATATCAACAGCGGAGGCATAGTAATATCGACAGTAGAGGTATGGCAATATCGACAGTAGAGGCATAGCAATATCGACAGTGGAGGCATGGCAATGTCGACAGCGGAGGCATAGCTATATCGATAGTAGAGGCATGACAATATCGACAGTGGAAGCATAGCAATATCGACAGCGGAGGCATGGCAATGTCGATAGCAGAGGCATGGGAGTATTGAAATCAGAGGCATGGCAGTGTCGACATGAGAGGCATGGTAATGTCAGACATCGGAGGTATGACAGTATTGATATGGGAGGCATGGTAATGTTGGACATCAGAGGTATGGCAGTGTCGACATGGGAGGCATGGTAATATCAGACATCTGAGGCATAGCAGTATCGACATGGGAGGTATAGTAATGTCAGATATTGGAGGCATGGTAGTGCCGACATGGTAGGCATAGTAATGTTAGATATCAGAGGCATAGTAATGTCGGATATTGGAGACATGGCAGTATTAGAAATTAGAGTCATGGCAGTGTCGGATATCAGAGGCATGGCCATGTCGATATTAGAGGCATAGTAATATTAGATATCAGAGGTATAGTAGTATTGATGTGGGAGGCATGGCAATCCTCATCTTGGAGGCATGGCAATGCTTATCTTGGAGGTATGGCAGTGCTTACATTGGAGGCATGGCAGTGTCAACATAGGAGGCATAGTAATATCGGATATCGGAAGTATGGCAATGCTCACCTCTGAGGCATGACAATGTCAACTTCGGAGTCATAGTAATATCGACTTCGGAGGTATGGCAATATCAACTTCGGAGGTATGGTATTATCGACTTTAGAGGTATGGCAATGTCGACTTCAGAGATATAGCAGTGTCGACTTTGGAGGCATGGCAGTGTCGACTTCGGAGGTATAGCAGTGTTGACTTCGCAGGTGGGGCAGTGTTGATTTCAGAGACATGGCAGTGTAGACTTTGGAGGGATAGTAGTGTCGACTTCAGAGGCATACTAGTATGGATATTAGAGATATTATAATACTTACCTCAGAAGTCAGGCAGTACTCATATAGAAGGCACAATAACCCTCCTACCTATACGAACCGAACCTGCCGGGTTACCTAAATAATTATCAGCTATGTGTACACATATAGAAGGTCTGGTAATGCTCTCACTCAGATCGCAGTTCTTCACTTTCATTGACTTAGGTTGTAGATGAATATCCCAAATGCCCTGACTTGTGTTGTTAATGAATATCCCAAATGCCCTTGAGATGTATGGTTACTATTATAGCAGCAGCTGCCATATGGCGGTGGTAGAGAAATACGAGATATGCTTGTCTACTAGCCTGACTAGGTATGATCAATACCGCCCTTGCATGGCGGCTTGGCAATACCAGCTTATACTGACAATACCTACTACTCTGGTTGCACAGCCCAGGATGTGCTATACCTATATAGGCAATAGTTACATTTGGTATTAGTTGAATAGTTACTTCTACCTCTATGTCATTGTGTGGGTATAAGGTAAGTACAAAATTTATCCTTTCATGACTATAATATTCAACTATTTGCGACCACCTTTATAGCTCCTGCATATAGTATGAATTAGTATGTTGGTTGCTATGATATATAGTAGGAATTTATGTATTTATAACCGACCTATATCACTACAATTTATACATTTCTACTGTTATAAATTTAGGGAATTTATACATTTGCCATAGTGTGTATCCCTAAGGTCACTATACCATATAGTGAATTCCTACCATATATCTTAGCCACCAATATAAGAATTCTAGATATATATCATAGTCATGAAAGGATGAGTTTCATACTTATGACATACCCATACAAAGACACAGAGGTAGAAGTAATATTCAACTAATGCTAAATGTGACTATTGCTTGCATAGGTATAGCGCATCCTAGGCTGTGCAACCAAAGTAGCAGGTATTGCCAGTATAAGCTGGTACTGCCGAGCCATCATGCAAGGGTGGTATTAAGCATACCTAGTCAGGCTAGTAGACAAGCGTACCTCGTATTTCCCTGCCACTACCATATGGTAGCTGCCGCTGCAACAGTAACCACACATCTCAAAGGCATTTGGGATATTCATTAACAACACAAGTCAGGGCATTTGGGATATTTATCTACAACCCAAGTCAATGAAAGTAAAGAATTGTGATCTGGGTGAGAGCATTGCCAGACCTTCCATATGTGTACATATAGCTGATGATTATTTAAGCAACCTGGTAGGTTCGGTTCATATAGGTAGGAGGGTTGTCGTGCCTTCTATATGAGCACTGCCTGACTTCCAAGGTAAGTATTACAATGCCTCTAATATCCATACTGGTATACCTCCGAAGTCAATACTACTATCCCTCCAAAGTCGATACTGCCATGTCTCCGAAGTCGACACTGCCCCACTTCCGAAGTCGACACTATCATGCCTCCAAAGTCGATACTGCCATACCTCCGAAGTCGACACTATTATGCCTCCGAAGTCGATACTGCCATGCCTCCGAAGTCGATACTGCCATGCCTCTAAAGTTGATACTACTATGCCTCCGAAGTTAACATTGCTATCCCTCTAAAGTCAATATTGCCATACCTTTGAAGTCGATATTGCCATACCTCCGAAGTTGACATTGCCCTACCTCTGAAGTCAATATTGTTATGCCTCTGAAGTTGACATTGCCATGCCTCCGAAGTCGATATTGCTATGACTCCAAAGTCGACATTGCCATGCCTCAGAGGTAAGCACTACTATGCCTCAGAGGTAAGTACTGCCATGCCTCCAAGATGAGCATTACCATGCCTCCAAGATGAGAATTACCATGCCTCCCATATCAACACTACTACGCCTCCGATGTCTGATATTACCATACCTCCAATGTTGATATAGCTATGCCTCTGATGTCCGATACTGCCATGACTCCAATTTCCAATACTGCCATGCCTCCGATATCCGACATTACTATGCCTCTAATGTCTGACATTACCATACCTCCTATGTCGGCACTGCCATACCTCTAATATCTGATATTACTATGCCTCCCATATCGATATTGCAATACCTCTGATGTCTGACATTACTATGCCTCCCATGTCGACACTACTATGCCTCCAATGTCTGACATTACTATGCCTCCTATGTTGACACTGCTATGCCTCCGATGTCCGATATTACCATGCCTCTCATATCAACACTGCCATGCCTCCGATGTCGACACTCTCATGTCTCCACTGTCAATATTGCCATGCCTCTACTGTTGACATTACTATACCTCTACTATCGATATAGCCATGCCTCTGCTGTCGACATTGCCATGCCTCCACTATTGACATTGCCATGCCTCTGCTGTCGACATTGCTATGCCTCTGCTGTCGACATTGCTATGCCTCTGAGATTAGTATTGCCATGCCTCTATTATCGATATGCCCATGCTTGTGCTATCGACACTCCTATGCCTTCGAGGTGAGCATTGCCATCTATCCTATATCGACACTGCCATACCTCGGAGGTGAGCATTACTATGCCTCTGCTGTCGACACTTGTATGCCTTCGAGGTGAGCCTTGCCAAGCCTCCGAGGTGAGCATTTCCATTCCTCCTATATCAACACTGCCATACCTCGGAAGTGAGTATTGCCTTGCCTCTGCTGTCGATACTGCCATCCCTCTGAAGTGAACATTACTATACCTCCGCTGCCGATGCGGCCACGCCTCTGCTGTCGACACAGCCATGCCTACTATGTCGAGACTGCCATCCTTCCTATGTCGAGACTGCTATGCTTCCTATGTCGACACTTCCATGCCTCTGCTGTCGACACTGCCATCCCTCCAGTATTGACACATCCATGCTTGTGCTATCGATATTACCATACCTCCTATATCGACACTCCTATACCTCCGCTATCGAAACTAGTATATCTCCGCTGCCGACACTCCCATACCTGCACAGTCGACATTGCCGTACCTGCTATGTCGACACTCCTATGCCTCCGAGGTGAGCATTGCCATCCCTCCTACGTAGATACTACCATGCTGCCTATGTTAACACTAATATGCCTTCTATGTCGAGACTGCCATACTTCCTATGTCAACCCTTCTATACCTCCGCTCTTGACATTTCTATACCTCTGCTGTCGACACTTCCATGCTCCCACTGTCGATACTTTCGTGCCTCCGCTATTGACACTTCCATACTCCCGCTGTCGACACTTCCATGCCTCAACTGTCGACACTTCCATGCCTCCGCTATCGAGACTTCCATGCCTCCGGTGTCGACACACTCATGCCTGCATTGTCAATATTGCCATACCTCCTATGTCGACACTCTTATGCCTCCACTATCGAAACTGGCTTGTCTCTACTGTCGACACTCCCATCCCTGCGTAGTCGACATTGCTATACCTACTATGTCAACACTCCTATACTTCTATTGTCGACATTGCCATGCCTCCTATGTTGATACTCCTATGCCTCTACTATCAATATTGCCATGCCTCTGCTGTTGACAGTGGCATGTCTCCTATATAAATACTACCATGCCTCTGCTATCGACACTGACATGCCTCCGTGCTGAGTACTACTATCCCTCTAATGCCGACACTGCCATGTCTCTGATAGATACAGTGCTATGCCTCTGATGTGGACTTCGTATAGCTAACCTCTATTACTTGATTAGTCTGCAATTGACAGTAGCTGGGCTGTTCAGGTGCAGATTTGGAACCATTCTTCCCAGGTCTACGTTTATGGTAGACATAGTAATATTTGGTTCAGGAATACGTCACACATTAGTTAAGGTTATTGAGCGATATGGGGAGGTGGGTGCAGGTTTGGTTGATGATAGTACAGTTATATATGTATCTCGAAGATTATTAGCTTTTGTATACATAGACATTTTGAAATACTATTAGTATTTACTATACTTAATTGTTTGTATGCCTGGTATCATGCGTACTATACTAAACCCTTCTGTTTATTCCTCGTATGTAGTAAGCCTCTACTACAGAGAACTAATAACCTATCCATTGTATACTAAATACCTAAGGTATAATGCCAATTGACCTATTAGCACTACCAAATCTCTATAGTTCACAGGTTTTTGGGTTACTTGGCAATTACCTAGTGGCATTACAGGTTCTTGGCCAAAAATCGGGTAATCGGATTTTTTCGAGTTATTCGGTAAACGAGTCTGAAGCGGGTTTGCCATAGGAAGGGACGAGTCAAATGAGTTGCGAAGTGGGTTGACGACCTAGATAACTCGGACCGATTTATCCTGTGGCATACACTAGATCTATTATACTCCCAGATATTACATTTCATGCTATCATAAAGCGACTAGACAACTTTTCACAATCAAGAACTAATACGGAAGATGATATGCCAATGGAAGACATCCTCTCATGAAGAATAGGATCTTCTAGGTAGCAGTTCTACTCCCTAGATGAGTTAACATCATACCTATAAGGGTTTCTACTAAGTCTATTATATTAAATAGATCTACTAACTCAGTAACCACTACAATAAGTAGGTAGTAATACTTTCTCACAACGCCCAATATATCCACCACTATGCCCCACTAGAGCTACACCTTTTATAATAAGTCAAGAATAATATGACCAGCTATTGGCTCATATTATTCAGGACAGAGTTACTAAGTTCAAATACTATTAAGCTGAAATCTTAGACTTTACTAAAAGTCTTTAGATATAGGCAACTCTTCTAGTAGAAGCTCAAGAAGCTCATAAGGTAGCCCAAGAAGCCTATCAAGTGGTCTTCGAAGGAGCTAAGGCTATTTATGAGGATTTAAAGTTACTACAACAGTAAGTAACTGAGGAGTTAGTGGCTCTTAAAAGTCAAACTGCTAAACAAGAAGATACAGTAAAACGTCTAACTATATCTATTAGTAAGGTATTGGAAAAGCAGTGGGAATCACTGACTGATAAACTCAGTCAAGATATAGGAGCAATCATCAATGCAGCTAAAACAGAATTCAATGTGATCAAAGCTAATGTAAGTAAGATAAGCAACTAGATATAAAAGATGATTAAATAAGAATAGAATAATTGCATCTAGAGCTATAAGATAAACAGAAAATCAGTTGAGGCTCTCTCCTACTTAATTCAAACTTATAAGAGGAAGCTCAAGAACTTATAAGAACTTCCAATTAACCAACCTACTATAAAGCAAATTCGATCAGATAGCATGGATAGTTTTATCTGCAATGTTTGCACTAGTATAGTAGGTAGTCTAGTACTTCCACTACTATTACTTCTACTACTACCACTTCTACCACTATCATCTCCTCCTCCCCCAAATAAGAAGACAAAGGTTCTTTCTGAAAAGAAAGAACTTCGAAACCTCCTATTACCTCTAAAGTTTAATAAAACTTCAAGCAAGTTGAAGCAATTCCTGATAAAGGTAGACTATATGTTTGAACGTATGCTACTAACATATTCCACCTACAGTGAAAAGATCCTATTTATAGTAGATCTACTTATGAGAGGAGCAAGTACCTGGTACTACCCTAACTAGCATAAGCCAATATCAGATACTAATTCTAGATGGGTCGAATGGGATACTTTTAATGTTTTCAAGTAAGAATTCATTAATGCCTACTAGAATCAGTATGAGTAGTGAAATGCAAAGGTCTCCCTTCGAAAAGAGTACTAGAAAAAAAGCAAAGCAATAAAGGATTTTATTACTAAGGTTAGGATTTATCAGTTGGTAGCTGAACTACTACAAGAATAGCTCTAGGAGCACCTGATCGTAGCCATTCAACCTGAGACTAGAGCCTATATGGTGCAAGTCAGCACTGATAAGAATATCCTTGATAAAGTGCTAGCTAGTACAGAAATATGCTTTCAGGCAATTGCTAATGCTGGGTCTCAGGTAGAGTATGAGAAAGTAAGGGAGGTACATGCGTAAAGCCAGTTCCATCAAAAAGAACAGGCTGCTAGTGCGATAAAAGAGGCAGCTCCTACCCTTAAAACTAATAAGAAGAAGTCTGAAAATCTCAAGGACCAAATCTCAAAGCTGAAGAAGAAGGCAAAAACTAAACTCAATGCTAAATCTAAACCTAAGTCCAATTCTTTCTATAAGAAGGACAAAGAGCCTGGCTAGAATACAGTAATCTATACTATGTAGCAAGCTCAAAAGAGGGATATATAGTATATCAAGTATGAAGACAAGTCCTACATAATAGGTAACTATATAGTGGGATGGAAACTATCGGTAGAGGTAAAGGAAAAGGGAAAAACTAAGGAGAAAGTAAAGAAAGTAGTAATAGTAGCAGCCATGGTAGAGCCACTAGAGATTTCTTTTGGTAAGATCATCAGTAATAATGAGTTAAACTATAGAAAAAATTCAGACTATTAGAGATATGGGCTATCTAGTATATCAGGTCAGATAGTCTCACAGGATTAGTTTTCTCTTTATGTTATGAAAAAGAGTATCTCTATTGGTAGTTGGAAGGAAGAACATGTTGGGGAACCTATAGATATTGACCCTACTTTCATTAATTCTGTTTCTCGCAATTTGTCTTCCTCTACTTTCTTTTCTTTACTAAATAAAAAAAACACAAAAATAAGAACAAAAAGAAAAGCCGATGATGAGATAGCTCCTTTTGTCAGTGAACTCCAAAAGAAGACTATGAAAGATAGTGGTATCAGATATTTCATTGGATTGAATAAAGGATCTCTCTTTAGCAAGAAAATCAGGTACAAAAGTATTAAAGTCTAATGGGCTGAAGTTTCTTATCTCTGTTAGGTTATCTTAGATATATGGAGGAATAAAAAGGAAACTTTCTATTAATGCTTTAGTTGACCCCAGTATAGAAGCCATGATTTTAGATTCTAATTTTGTTGAGTAAATAATATTGCCTTAGGTTAAGAAGGAGAAAAGACTGAGATTAGAGAGAGCTGACAGCTCAATTTTCAAGAGGTCTAGTACAGTATAGGTCAGAAACCTATAGATGGAAGTTCCTAATACAAGATCAGGGCGAAACAAAACCCTTGACCTAGTAACTGAAATTGCGTACCTCAAACTAGGTCTTTCACTCATTTTAGAGATGGATTAAATTATTGCTAATTGTGATAAGCTACGAGTCATTACTCCTTATAGGCTTGAGCTTAAGAGGGCATTGGGGATTGAGGAGGTTACTGATTTTGCTTATTTTGACAAAGTACTTGTAGAGACTTAGTATATTGGACTTATTAAGATTGGGAAATAGGATTATTAGAAGTTCGCTAATAGGGACGTTCACAAGATTATAAAAATAACTGTAAGTGAGAACCTAGAGGAATTTGCTGATTGATTGTTATCTTTGTATAGGAATTTTACAAAAATCTTTGGAAAGAAGATACAATTCACCCTTCTCTCTCATAGTCTATAGGATATGACAATCAAGTTAGAAGAAAGAAAAAGTCCGCTATTAGGAAAGCTGTACCCCCTCTCCCCTGATAAACTAGAGCTTCTCAAAGAATACCTTGATAAGATACTCTGAACTAGTAAGATTAAGCTAAGCAAAAGTAATACTAGCACTCCTATTTTCTTCACTAAAGAACTTAATAGCAAGCTTCGAATAGTCATAGACTATAGAGGCCTTAATACCATTACCAAGTAAGATAAGTATCCCTTGATACTTATGACTACTCTCATAGAACAAGTTAGCCCTTCATAGGTTTTCTTCAAATTCGACTTAAAACTTGGGTTTAACTTACTAAGAATAGCAGCCAGAGACGAATAAAAGACAGTATTCAAGACCAGATATGGCTTATATAAGTATACAGTTATACTCTTTGATTTAACTAATACTCTATCCGTCTTCTAACGACATGTTAATAATATTCTATTTAAGAGAATCGATCGAGGGATCGTAGTATATATTGATAATATTCTTATATACACTCAGACTGAAGAGGAACATATCGAGCTCCTCTATTGGATACTGTAGAAGCTAATGGAGAATAACTTTTGTATCAATATTGATAAGTATATCTTTTATGTCCCCAAAATAGAATTTGTAGAATTTAAGGTTAGCACTAAAGGGATACAGATGGGCCAGAAGAAAGTTTAGGATATCTTCGCATAGCAAGCCCTTCGGAACATCAAAAGAGGTATAGAAGTTTATTGGTTTTGCTAATTTCTGTCACTGGTTCATTAAAAGATTTAGTAGTTTAGCTCTTCTGATCCAAATATTAATACATAATAGAGTTCCTTGGAATTGGACATAGTAGTGTCAAAAGGCCTTCAATGAGCTAAAATATAGATTCACTATAGCTCCGATACTATGCTATTATCATCCTGAATGACCAAAGATGATTGAGATAGATGTATCTAATTTAGCAAAAGCTAGTATCCTATCTTAGAAGGAATCAGATAGTTATTGGCACCTAGTTGCTTACTATAAGAAGCGCTTTATCCTAGTAGACTTTAATTATGATGTCTATGATAAGAAAATAGTTGTAATAGTCAACTGCTTTCAGGAATAGAGATACTTCTTGATAGGTACCCCTGAGGAGATAATTGTATATATAGATTATAAGAACTTCGAGTACTTTAATTCTACAAAGTTACTTAATTAAAGGTAGACTAGATAGGCAGAAATACTAAGCCAGTTCAATTTTAGGATTATCTACTACCCAAGTGACAAGAATGGCAAGGCTGATGTGTTTTTCTTTCAAGTTGATTCTGACCTTGAACAAGAGGGGGAGAAGTAGAACCATATAATTTAAATATTCAAACCTAGTTAATTCTAACTGGGTTTAGGTAAAGAGGAACTAGTAATGTACCGAATTATAGTAGTGAAGACCTCACAGATAGAAGAATCAACTTGGTCAAAGGAAATCCTAAAGGCTGGCCTCATGGACGAAAAGTGATTAAGGATTCAGAATGCATTGAAGTTTGGCAAGAAATATCCCAATCTCGAGCACTAGAGTTTAGAAGATAATATAGTGACCTATGAAAGATATTTGTATATTCCTAATAATAACTCACTTAAGCTAAAGGTAGCATTCCAGAGCCATGATACTAAAGTTGTAGGATACTTTAGATATGACAAAACTCTCGAACTGATAAAATGAAATTACTACTGGCCGAATATAGAAGAATAGGTATGTGACTATGTCTGTATATGCGATACTTGCCAGTATAATAAGACAGCATGATATAAGAAATATGGCAAGCTTGTACCTTTTCCAATTCTCTATAGGCTATAGAAATATATTTCGATAGATTTCATTACTAATTTACCTCCAGTCAAAGGGTATAATCAGATCTGAATTATTGTTGATAGGTTTACCAAAATAGTATATTTTATTCGCTTGAAGAACCAAAAGGCTAAGGAGTTAGCTAGGATATTTATTAAAGAGTTGTAGAGACTATATAAGTTGCCAAAGAGGGTCGTTTCAGATAGGGACTCAGTATTCACAAGTTCATTTTAGATAGAAATTATATAATTATTAGGAGTTGAGTTGGATAAGTCCTCAGTATATCACCCTCAAATAGATAGTCAAAGTGAACAAGTCAAATAGATCCTAGAGCATTATCTATGGACGTATTACTGCTAGGATCAGGATGACTGGGTTGAGTTACTTCTATTTGCTATATTCTATTACAATAATACTCTCTACTTTAGTACTAAACAAACTCTCTTTTATACCGTATATGGCTAATATCTCAAGAATAACTTCCAGAATCCAATTGAGGTCTCAACTGAATTTAACAACCCTAAGGCAGCTAAGACAGTCGAAACCCTGTATGCAATGAGAGAGGTAATGAGGGAGAATATGAAGGCAGTACAGGCCTATATATTAAAATACTATAATCTCAAGGTGGTAGAAAAGAAACTGATATTTAAGGTAGGAGACTAGGTTATGGTCAATACTAAGAATAGTAAGACTAGGCATCTGATTAAGAAGCTTGATTATAAGCTTCGAGGAAAGTTCAAAATCAAACGACTCATTAGTACCTATACCTATGAGTTAGAACTTCCTATAAGCATAGGCAAAACATACTCTATCTTCTATATCAATCTGTTGGAACCCTACCACCTTAATACGATTGCTGGCAGATGTTCACTAACACTCCCTCCCGTCAATCTTGAAGAATTCGAATACTAGATAGAAAAGGTTAGGACAAGTGAACTTCGAAAAGGAAAAGTGATATACATAGTTTCCTGGAAGGGTTACAATCTTGATGATAACATATGGGAACCATATAAGAACTTGAAGGATGGAGGCTCTGAAATCGTTTAGAAATTCTATCTAAATAATCCTCGTAAGCTATGGGACCTTGATATTATCTTGTGAGGATTTTTGATTTTTTCCTATTTAGGCTTTAGGTTTTTGGAATTATCTTTCATATGTTTTTTGTTTTCTACTTGTATTTTTTATGCCATTTTCTGTCTCTGAGGTGCAATGAAACGTACACAGCTATATTTTAGCTGTCGTATATGAGGACTAGTCCTCAAGCCCTATCTATAGTTATTAGTAGCAATACTAATTCTATTTGCATAATCAATTAGGTTCTTGTAGACAAGAACCTTAAGGAGGGAGACACTATCATGGGGTAACATCCAGCCCTACCATAGGTACTTCAGCTCCTATAGAATGACTCTAGATATCTATATGGACTCTATGTACACTTATAGCAGTGTAGTGTAAGCTTTTCTAATACTTATCTATAAGAGATAAATATATAAAACAGATATGAACCTCGGAGTAGTATATAACTATCATAGATAGTTAAGACCCTTATGGCACGCCCATAGACCCTTCAGAGAGCTACGGTTTAAGTTTCATAAGTATCTAATCAATAGTTCAATGATTATACCTAGATTAATATGCTGACTATATACATATATACTAGCTATACTAGCTATTACTCTAAAGTCTTGGTATTATCTTGAACTGAAGTTATTATCCTAAACTTTAGGAAAATAACTCGGTAAAAATAAATAAAATAATAAAGCCATGAGGGTGTACTTTAGACCAAAGTAAGTTCAGTGATATTATAAGGAAGTGCGCCTTAAGCCAAGGCTAAAAATATGGTTAAAATATAAGGTTCTCCAAAATTAATATTTCAAAGTTATATCTAGGCCTATTCATCGTTCTGATTCCATTTCCATAATCCATTTTATAATCGGACTAATATTCATAGAGTTATAAGACCTTTAGTAACATTAATTAAATCTATAAGGATATTTATATATTACTGATAACAACTTCACGAATAATATAGGCATCGAGATAAATTAAGATTCTATAATCTTTTATGCATTAACATCTATCCAATAATAATCTATTTGTGACCCACGAGCTTTTATTAATAGAGTTATGAGCAGTTGAAAATTATTTTTAATGGACACTAGATATTATTAATAAAATACTACTGCAAGCTCAAATAAGATAACTCTATAATACTATTAGATATTTATTCAATAGTATCAGGGATTGGTATTATATTGGAAGTAGAAACTAGTTATTTCAGCTAAATATTCTTTAATAGAATAAGTTGGCTTAAGCAAAGTATATGAAACCTATAAGTATGGGAATCTTCTCTATATTTGGGCTAATAACCTATGACAATAAGTATAGATTATGACTGCATTAATAAAGGTGTAAATAGCATAATACTCAGGAAGAAATTCTGAAGAGTAACAGGTAGGTGCGTATCCTTCAAAATATTTTATCTAAAAATATCTATAATTGCGCATTATAAATAGTAAGAGTAGTTTTCAGTTGAATCTGATTTTACCATCAAGAGTATTCGAAAGCAAGAGCACCTCAAGTACATGAAGCCTATAAAGTTCTAAGTCTAGTAAAACTTTATATCTAATTAATATAGGATTTATTTTGTGTTGCGAAATAAGATCTGTCAAATAAGACTAAAGTGGAATTAAACTTTACTGCTATAGGATTATATTCTATATTATGGAATAAATATCATTATAGTAGGATAAGTATGGCTGTCTGATTTTCTAGTTGTAAGAGTACTATAAAGGTTAATAGGGCCCTTATGACAGTCTGTCCTAATCATTTTTGGTTGTTCGAGGTAATAATAATACAGTATTGGAGCTGTAATGAATCTATATTTCTTTTTATTAAAGGCTTTTTGACATTGCTGTATCCAATTCCAAGGAACTCCATTATATGTGAAGGTTTATATCAGGAGAGCCAAACTACTAATACCTTTAATAAACTAGTGATAGAAATTAGTAAAACTAATAAACTTCTACATCTTTTTGATGTTCTGAGGGGCTTGCCATGCGAGGATATCCTTGATTTTTTTTTGACCTATTTGTATCCCTTTAATACTAACTTTAAATCTTACGAATTCTATCTTGAGGACGTGGAAGATACACTTATCAATGTTAATATAAAGGTTATTTTCTATTAGCTTTTACAACACCCAATGGACAAGCTTGATATATTTTTCCTTAGTCTGAATGTATATAAGAATATTATTGATATATACAATGATCTCTCGATCAATTCTCTTAGATAGAATATTATTAATATATTATTAGAAGATGGATATAGTATTAGTTAGTCTAAAAGGTATAACTATATATTTGCTCAAGCTATATCTGGTCTTGAATGCTATCTTCTACTCATCTCTAGCTGTTATTCTTAGCAAGTTAAATCCAAGTTTTAAGTTGAGTTTGGAGTAAATCTATGAAGTACCAACTTGTTCTATGTGAGTAGTTATAAGTAGTAGGGGATACCTATTTTTCTTTGTAATAGTATTAAGACCTCTATTGTCTATAACTATTTGAAGCTTACTATGAGGTTGCTTGATAAAGAAAATAGGAGTACTAGTACTACTTTTACTCAGTTTAATCTTGCCAGTTTAGAGCATCTTATTAAGGTATTCTTTGAGAAGCTCCAATTTGTCAGGGGAGAAGGGATACAACTTTTTTGATATTGAACTTTTTTCTTCTTACAACTCGATTATCATATTCTGTAGACCATGAGAAGAAAGGGCAAATTGTATCTTTTGTTCAAAGATTTTTATAAAATCTCTATACTAAAATGGCAATCAATTGGTAAGTTCCTCTAAGTTCTTACTCATAGTTATTTTTATAATCTTGCGAACGTCCCCATTAGTGAACTTCTAATAATTCCATTCTCTAATCTTAATAAGCTTAACATATTAAGTCTCTATAAGTACTTTATTAAAGTCAGCAAAATCAGTAATCTTCTTGATCAATAATACTTTCTTAAGCTCAAGCTTATAAGGAATAGTAACTTATAGCTTATCACAATTAGTAATGATCTAATCCATCCCTAAAATGAGTAGAAGACCTAGTTCGAATCATACAACCTCAATTACTAGGTCAAGAGTTTTGTTTTACCTTAATCTTACATTAGAAACTTCTATCTATAGGTTTTGAACCTACACTATACTAGACCTCTTAAAAATTGAGCCATCGGCACTCTCTAATCTTAGTCTTTTCTTCCTCTTTATCCAAAGCAGTATTATCTATTCAACAAAATCAGAATCATAAATTGTTGCTTCTACCCTATTGTTAATTAAAGCTTTAATAGAAAGTTCCCTATTTATTCCTCCATATATCTAAGATAACTTAATAGAGATAAGAAATCTTAACCCATCTGATTTCAATACCTTTGTACCCAATTTTCTGACTAAAAAGAGATCTTTAATTCTATCTAATAAAATATCTGGTACTGCTACCTTTCATGGTCTTTTTTAGAGTTTACTAATAAGAGGAACTACCTTATCATCGGCTTTTTTTTTTATCCCTTTTTTTGTATTTTGTAAAGAAAAAAAAACAGAAAAAGAGAAATTATAAGAAACAGAACTAATACAAGTAGGGTCAATATCTATAGATTCCCTAATATATTCCTCCTTCTAACTACTAATAAAAATGTCCTTCTTTACAATATAAATGGAAAACCAATCCTGTGAGACTATCTGACCTTATATACTAGATAGCCTATATCCCTAACTATCTGAATTTTTCCTTATAATATAACTTATCATCAATGATTATCCAATCAAAAGAAACTTTGAGTAACTCTACTAGAGCTACTATTGTTGCCACCTTTTTCACTTTCTCCTTGGCTTTACTTTTTCCTTTAGACTCTACTAATAGTTTCTATCCAACTATGTAGTCACCTATTATATAGTTTTTATCCCTACATTTAATACACTACATATCCTTCTTCTAAGCCTACTATATAGTGTAGGTAACTATGTCTTAGTTAGACTCTTTTTTCTTCTTGGAGGAAGCATTGGACTTAAGTTTAGATTTGGTATTGGGCTTGGTTTTTGCCTTCTACTTTACCTTAGAAATTCGGTCTTTAAGATTCTCAGACTTTTTTTCTGTAGTCTCAGAGGCAGAGGCCGCCTATTTCTTTATACTCGTAGTCTATTCTTTTTAATAGAACTGGCTTTATGTATGTACCTCCCTTACTTTCTCATACTTAATTTGTGACCTAGTATTTATAATAGTTTAGAAGTATATTTCAGTACTAGTAAGCATCTTATTAAGAATATCCTTATTAGTACTGACTCGGACTATATAGGCTCTGGTTTCTAGTTGAATAGCTGTAATCAGGTGCTTTCAGAGCTATTCTTATAGTAGTTCTACTACCAACTAATGAACTCTGACTTGAGTGATAAAATCCTTCATTAACTTACCTATCTTTTGGTATTCCTTCTAAAGAGAGACCTTCACATTGCATTGCTTGTACTAGTTTTAGTAGACATTAATAAATTCTCACTTGAAAATATTAAAAGTATCCCATATGATCTATCCGAAATTAGTATCTAGTATTTGCTTATACTAGTTAGTATAGTTCTAGATGCTTGCTCCTCTGGTAAGTAGATCTGCTATGAATAGGATCTTTTTAATATAGGTAAAATATATTAGTGACATACATTCAATTATATAGTCTATCTTCATAAGACATTCCTTTAGTTTACTTGAAGTTTAATCGAAGTTTGAAGGTAGTAGGAGGTTATAGGGTTCTTTTTTTTTAGAGAGAATCCTAGTCTTCTTTACTAGTGAAGATAGAGATAGTGGAGGTAGAGTTGGTAGTGGTAGTGGAGGTATGAGACTACCTACTAGGCCAAAGCAGATATCATAGATGAAGTTATTAGTGTAAATTGATCGAGTATATTTAGTAGAGTTTGGTCAGGCAATTAGCTATTTTTGAAGGTCTTTAAGTTTTCTTTTGTAAGTTTGAATAAGATAGGAAAAAGCTTCTACTAATTCTCTATTTATTTCACAACTCTAAATACAATTATCCTATTTTTATTTAATTATCTTCTATATCCAATCACTTACTTTTCCTACGTCTGCCTTAATAGTATTTGTCATAAGGGCCCTATTCACTCTTATAGTATTCCAATAACTAAAGAATAGGATGGTTATACTTCTACTACTACAATAATATTTATTCTATAACTTAGAATAAAATCCTATAGTAGAAAGTTCAATCTGCTTTAATCCTTTTCGATAGATCTTAGTTCGCAATATAAAATAAATCTTTTATTAGTCGGGAATAAAGTAAACTAGATTTAGAACTTTATAGACTTGATATACTCGAGGTGCTCTTACTTTCAAATACTCTTTGATAGTAGAATTATATTTAACCAAAAACTACTCTTACTATTTATAATATATAGTCATAGTAGATATTTCTTGATAAAATATTTTGGGGGATGCACACCTATCCATTACTCTTCAAAATTTCTTCCCAAGTATTATGCCATCCATACCTTTGTTAACGCAGTCATAATCTGTACTTATTGTCACAGATTATTAACCCAAATATAGAGAAGAATCCTATACCTATATATTTTATATACTTTACTTAAACTGACTTATTCCATTAAAGAATACTTAGCCGAGATAACTAATTTCTACTTCCGATATAATATCAATCTCCGATACTATCAAATAAATACCCGACAGTATTATAGAGTTATCTTATTTGAGCTTGTGAAAGTATTTTCTTAATAGTGTCTAGTGTCTATTGAAAATAATTTTCAACTACTCATAACTTTATTAATAAAGACTCATGGGTCATAAATAAATAATCATTGGATAGGCGCCAATGCATAGAAGATCATAGAATCTTAATTCATTTCAATGCCTATATTATTCATGGAGTTATTATCAGTAATAGATAAACTTCCTTATAGATTTAGTTAACCTTATTAAAGGTCTTATAATTCTACGAGTATTACTCCGATCATAAAATGGATTGCAGAAATAGAATCAAAGTGAAGAATAGGCCTAGATATAACTTTAAAATATTAAATTCGGAGAACTTTATATTTCAACCGTATCTTTGGCTAGGGCTTAGGGTGCACTCCCTTATAATGTCACCGAATGCACTTTGGTCTAAAGTATACCCTTGTGGCTTTAATATTTTATTTATTTTTACTGAGGTATTTTCCTAAAGTTTAGGGTAATAACTTTAGTTCAGAGTAATGCCAAGATTTCAAGATAACAGCTAGTATAGCTAGTATATATGCATATAGTTAGCATATTGATCTAAGTATAACTATTGAACTATTGATCAGATACTTATGAAACTTAAACTGTAGCTTCCTTAAGGATCTATGAGCATATCATAAGGGTCTTAACTATCTATAATAGTTATATACCACTCCAAGTTTTATACCTATTTCATATACTTATCCCTTATAGATAAGTATTCGAAAAGCTTGTACCATACTACTATGAGTATACCTAGAGTCCATATGGATATCTAGGGTTGTTCTATAGGAGCTCAAGTACCTATGGTAGGGCTAGATATTACCCTATGATAGTGCCTCCTCCCTTGAGGTTCTTGTCTACAAGAACCTAATTGATCATGCAAATAGAATTAATATTACTACTAATAACTATAGATAGGGCTTAAGGACCAGTCCCCATATATAATAGCTGAAACACAGCTGCGTATGTCTTATTGTACCCCTGGGACAGAAAATGGCATAAGAAATATAAGTAGAAAACAAAAAATATATAAAATATAATTCCAAAAACCTAAAGTCTAAATAAGAAAAAATGAAAAATCCTCACAAGATAACATCAGGGTCCCGTGGCTTACGAGGATTTTCTAAATGGAATTTCTGAACGATTTCAGAGCCTCCATCTTTCAAATTCTCATATGGTTCCTATGTGTCATTATTAGGACTATAACCCTTCTAGAAAACTAAGTATATCACTCTTCCTTTCCAAAGCTTACTTATTCTAACCTTTTTTATCTAGTATTCCGATTCTTTAAGATCAATGGGAAGAGGTGTTGGTGAACATCTGCCAGTAATCGTGTTAAGGTAGTAGGGTTCCAATAGGCTGATATGGAAGATAGAGTGAGTTTTGCCTATGCTCAGGAAACATTTTAACTCATAAGTATAAGTACTGATGAGTTGTTTGATTTTGAATTTTCTTTGAAGCTTGTAGTCAAGCTTCTTGGTCGGATACCTAGTCTTAATATTCTTAGTATTAACTATAATCCAGTCTTAGTGTGCGCCACGGGGCGAGTCGGTTCGAGTTCATGGCCTCGAAAACTCGTTCGGTTATCACCTCGCCTCGGTCGTCGCTAGCGGTAACTCGCCTCGTACCGACTCACCGAGTATTCAGTGATCTACAGAATACTCGCCAAGCCTCTACACTAACCTCCTTTATACTCGCACACCTGCCAAGTCTAGTGAAGTCGCGTACAAACAATTACTAACTAGTGCTAACAATGACAGCAAAATAGATGACAGAGACCGTGACAGCACAGGCAATCGGTGACAGTAGAAGCGACCGTGACAGTACAGGCAATCGCTGACAAGAGAGGCAACCATGACAGTACGAACGTGACAGCACAGGCAATCGGTGACAGTAGAAGCGACAGTGACTGTACTGGCAATCGCTGACAGGAGAAGCGACCGTGACAGTACAGGCAATCGGTGATAGTAGACGCGATCCGTTACAGTACGGACGTGACAGCACAGGCAATCGGTGACAGTAAAAGTGACAATGACAGTACCGGCAATCGCTGACAAGAGAAGCGAGCGTGACAGTATAGGCAACCGGAGACAGGAGAAGCGACCGTGACAGTACAGGCAATCGGTGACAGGAGAAGTGACAGTGATAGTACAGGCAATCGGTGACAGGAGAAGCAACCGTGACAGTATAGGCAATCGGTGACAATAGAAGCGATCCCCGGCAGTACGGGCAATCGGTGATAGTAGACGCGATTCGTGACAGTACGAACATGACAGCACAGGCAATCGGTGACAGTAGAAGTGACAGTGATAGTACAGGCAATCGGTGACAGGAGAAGCAACCATGACAGTATAGGCAATCGGTGACAGTAGAAGCGATCCCCGGCAGTACGGGCAATCCGTGACAGTAGAAGCGATCCGTGACAGTAGAAGCGATCTGTGACATTACAAGCAATTCGTAATAGCAGAAGCCTATGACAGTGCAGGCTAGACAGAGCGAAGGAATAATAAATATTAAACAGAAGGCTTGGCGAGTATTCTGTAGATCACCGAGTAGGGGCGAGTCGAGTTGAGGCAGCGAAAAGCCGACTCGGCGAGTTGTCAACTGACGAAAACTCATTCGCCGAGTCGGTTCTTGGCGAGTCGGTTCGAGTTGAACTCGCCTCGTGGCGCACACTATCCAGTCTCCTATCTTGAACATTGGTACCTTCTCTGTTACCTTAAGATTATAGTATTTTGATATGCGGGCCTGTACTGCCTTTAAATTCTCCCTTATTGCCTCTCTTATTATGTCCAGAGTTTCGACTATCTTAGCTGCCTCGAGATTATTAGATTTAGTTGAGGCCTTGGTTGGGTTCTGGAAGTTGTTCTCAGGGTATTGGTTATATGTTGCGTAAAAAGAAGTATATTTAGTGCTAGAGTAGATAGTATTATTATAATAGAACTTGGCAAATAGAAGTAACTCAACCTGGTTATCCTGATTCCAACAGCAATATGTCTATAGATAATGCTCCAGGATCTAGTTAACTCGTGCAGTTTGACTATTTGTTTGGGGGTGATATACCGAAGACTTATCTAACTCAACTCCTAATAACTATATGACTTCCATCCAAAACAAACTTGTAAACACCGAGTCCCTATCTGAAACAACCCTCTTTGGTAACCCATATAGTCTTCATACCTCCTTGACAAATATCCCAGCTAACTCCTTAGTCTTCCGATTCTTTAAAGAAATGAAATATACTATCTTCAAATTAAATTTATCAATAATAACCCAGATCTGATTATATCCTTTGACTAGAGGTAAATCAGTAATGAAATCTATCAAAATATGTTCTCTTAGCCTATAGGGAATTGGAAGTGATATGAGCTTACTATATTTGTTCTGTTGCACTATTTTATTATACTGGCAAGCATTATATATATAGATATAGTTATGTACCTAATCTTCTATATTCGGCCAGTAGTAGTTTCGTTTCATTAGTTCAAGGGTTTTGTCATATCCGAAGTATCCTGTAACTTTAGCATCATGCCTCTGGAATGCTACCTTTAGCTTGAGTGAGTTGTTGTCAGGAATATACAAATATCTTTCATAGGTTACCATATCATCTTTTAAACCATAGTGCTTAAGACTATAATATTCTTTACGAAACTTCCACACATTTGGAATCCCTAACCACTTCTCATCCATAAGGCCAGCCTCTAGGATTTCCTTTGACTAAGTTGATTCTTCCATCTATGAGACTTTCACTGCCATTATTTGATATGTTACTAGTACTTCCTCACCCGAACCTAGTTGGAATTGACTAGGTTTGAATATCCAAATTGTATGGTCTTGCTTTTCCTCTCCTTCTTCGAAGTCAGAATCAATCTGATGGGAAAACGCATTTACTTTGCCATTCTTATCACCTAAGTGATAGATAATTCTGAAATTGAACTGGCTTAATATTTCTGCCCATTGAGCCTGCCTTCGATTGAGTAACTTTATAGAATTAAAGTACTCTAAGTTTTTATAATCAGTATATACAATTATTTCCTCCAGGGTACTCATCAAAAAGTATCTCCATTTCTGAAAGTAGTTGACAATTATGACCATTTCTTTATCATATACATCGTAGTTGAGCTTTGCTGCAATAAGACGCTTTGAGTAGTAGGCGATTGGGTGCTAATGACTATCTAGTTCCTTATGGGATAGGATACTAGCCTTTGCTAGATCAGATACCTTTGTCTTGATTATTTTTGGTTATTTATGGTAATAATAGTATAGTATTAGAGATATAGTAAACCTATATTTTAGTTCATTGAAGGCTTTTTAATACTACTATATCCAATTTCAAGGAACTCTATTATGTGTAAGTGTTTAAATTGGGAGAGCCAAATTACTAAAGCTTTTAATAAGCCGATGATAGAAATTAGCAAAACTAATAAACTTCTGTACTTCTTTAACATTCCGAGGGGCTTGTCATATGAGGATATCCTTGGCTTTTTTCTGATCCATTTGTATTCCTTTAGTATTGACCTTAAATCCCACAAATTCTATCTCAGGGATATAGAAGATATATTTATTAATATTGATATAAAGGATATTCTCCATTAGCTTCTGCAGTACCTAATGGACGAGCTTGATATGTTTCTCTTCAGTCTGAGTGTATATAAGGATATCATCAATATATACAATAACTCCTTAATCGATTCTCTCAGATAGAATAGTATTAATATGTCATTAGAAGACAGATAGAGTATTAGTTAGCCTGAAAGACATACCTATATACTAGTACAAGCCATATCTGGTCTTGAATACTGTCTTCCACTTGTCTCCAGCTACTATTCTTAGTAAGTTAAACCCAAGTTTTAAGTTGAGTTTAGAGAAAACCTATGAAGTACTAACTTGTTCTATGAGAGTAGTCATAAGTAGTAGGAGATACTTATCTTTCTTGGTAATAGTATTGAGGCCTCTATAGTCTATGATTATTTGCAGCTTGCCATTAGGTTATTAGGCGAAGAAAATAAGAGTATTAGTAGTGTTTTTACTTGGTCTAATCTTGCTAGTTTGGAGCATCTCATTAAGGTATTCTTTGAGAAGCTCCAGTTCATTAGGGTAGAAAGAGTACAATTTTCTTGATAATGGACTTTTTCCTTCTTCCAACTCGATTGTCATGTCCTGTAGACTATAAGAGAGAAGAGCAGATTGCATTTTCTTTCTAAAGATTTTTGTAAAATCCCTGTACTGAGATAGTAATCAATTAGGATGTTTCTTTAGGTTCTCACTCACAGTTATTTTCATAACCTTATGAATATCCCTATTTGCAAACTTCTGATAATCCCATTCGATAAACTCAATAAGTCTGATATACTGAGTCTTTACGAGTACTTCATTAAAGTCAGCAAAATCAGTAATCTCCTCGATCTCTAATGCCCTTTTAAGCTTGAGCCTATAAAGAGTAGTGATTCATAGCTTATTATAATTAGTAATGATCCAATCCATCCCCAAAATGAGTAAAAGACCTAGTTCAAGGTATACAACCTCAGTTACTAAGTCAAGAGTTTTGTTTTGTCCTGATCTTGTATTAGGGACTTCTATTTATAGGTTCCGGACCTGTACTGTACTAGATCTCTTAAGAATCGAGCCATCAGTACTCTCTAATCTTAGTCTTTTCTCCCTCTTAATTCAAGGCAGTATCATCTATTCAACGAAATCAGAATTGAAAATCGTGGCTACTGCACCAGTATCAACTAAAGTATTAATAGAAAGGTCACATTTAATTCCTCTATATATCCATAATAATGTAATAGAAATAAGAAATTTTAACTTCTTAGACTTTAATACCTTTATACCCGATTTTCCTGCTAAAGAGAGATCCTTAATTCCATTCAATGAAATATCTAGCACTGCCACCTTTCATGGTCTTTTTTAAAGTTCGCCAATAAAAGGAGCTACCTCATCATCGGCTTTTCTTTTTATCCCTGTTTTTATATTTTTATTTAGTAAAGAAGAAAAAGCAGAGGAAGATAAATTATGAGAAACAAAACTAATGAAAGTGGGGTCAATATCTATAGGTTCTCCAACATGTTCTTCCTTCCAATCACCAACAGAGATGTCCTTCTTCATAACACATATAGAAAACCAATCCTGTGAGACTATCTGACCTAATGTACTAGATAGCCTACATCTCTAACAGTCCAAGTTCTCCCCATAATTCAACTTGTCATCACTAATAATCTGTCCAAATGAAACTTTAAGTGGTACTACTACAGCAGCCATAGTTGCCACCTTCTTTACTTCCTCCTTAGCCTTATTCTTTCCTTTCGACTCCACTGAGGGTTTCCATCCAACTGTGCAGTCACCTATCATGTGGTTTTTATGTTTACACTTGATATACTGCATGTCCTTCTTCTGAGCTTGCTATATAGCATAGGTAACTACATCTTGGCCAGGCTCTTTTTCTTTCTTAGAGGAAGTATTGGACTTGGCTTTGGATTTAGTGTTGGGCTTAGTTTTCGCCTTCTGCTTCAGCTTAGAAATTCGGTCCTTGATATTCTCGGACTTCTTCTCTATAGTTTTAGGAGTGGGAGCTACCTCCTTTTTCGTACTAGATGCTTGTTCATTTTAACGGAACTGGTTCTATGCATATGCCTCCCTAACCTTCTTATACTCAACTTGAGACTCGATATTAGTAATTGCCTAGAAGCATATTTCTATACTAGCTGGTACCTTATTAAGAATATCCTTGTCAGTACTAACTCGAACCATATAAGCCTAAGTCTCAAGTTGAATAGCGCCAATCAGATACTCCTAGAGCTGTTCTCATGGTAGCTCAGCTACCAACTGATGAATCCTAACTCAAAGGATTAAATCTTTCATCAACTTACCTTTCTTCTAGTACTCCTTTTGAAGGGAGACCTTTGCATCCTACCACTTATGCTAGTTTTGATAGGCATTAATAAATTCTTATTTGAAAATATTAAACATGTCCTATTCAACCTATTCAAAGTTTACATTTGGTGTTTGCTTATATTAGTTAGCATAGTACTAGGTACTGGCTCCTTCTGTAAGTAGATCTGCTATGAACAGGATTTTCTTACTATGAGTAGAATATATTAACAGCATACATTCAAAGGTGTAATTTACTTTCATGAGGAATTCCTTGAGTTTACTTGAAGTTCTATCAAACTTCAAAGGTAGTGAGAGGTTTCGGAGTTCTTTTTTTTTAGAGAGAACCTTAGTCTTCTTTACTAGAGGAGGAGAAGATAGAGGTGGTAGAGATGGTCATGGTAGAGGTACGAGACCACCTACTAGGCCCGTGTAAACATCGTGGATAAAACTATCTATACTATCTAATCGAATACGTTTTATAGTAGGTTAGTTGATTGAAAGCTCTTGTAAGTCCTTAAGCTTCCTCTTATGAGTTTGAATCAGGTAGAAGAGAGCCTCAACTGATTCTCTGTTTGTCTCATAGCTCTGGATGTAATCATCCTGTTCCTGTTTGATTGCTTTTTATATCCAATCCCTCACATTACCCATATTGGCTTTGATCATATCAAATTCGATTTTGGCTACATCGATAATCACTTCTGTGTCCTAAGTAAGTTTATCTATCAGTGATTCCTACTGTTTCTCTAATACCTCACTAATAGATACAGTTAGATATTTAACTACATCTTCTTATCTAGTAGTTTGACCTTTAAGAGCCACTACTTCTTCACTTACTTGCTGTCACAATAACTTTAAATCTTCATAGGTGGCTTTGGCTCCTTTGAAGACTGCTTGATAAGCTTCCTGAGCTACTTTGTTGGCCTCCTGAGATTTGACTAGGAGTTTTACCTGTTCTTATAGACCTCTTGTGAGGTCTGTAAGTTTAGTCCGTTAGCATTCTAACTCAGTAGCTCTATCCTAAATAATACAAGCTAATAGTTGGTCATATTATTCTTGACTTATAATAGGATGTGTAGCTCAAGTGAGACGTGGTAGTAGACGTGTTGGGTATTGAGAGGAGGTATTGCTACCTACTCGTCATAGTGGCCGTTGAGTTAGTAGGTCTATTTGGTACAATAGACCTAGTAAAAACCCTTACAGGTATGATATTAATTCATTTAGAGAGTAGAACTACTGCCTAAAAGACCCTATTCTTATTGAGAAGATATTTTCTATTAGCATGTTATTTTTCATATCTGTTCTAGATTGTAGGAAGTTATGTGGGTGTTGTATGATAACACAAAATATAATATTCGGTAGTATTATAGATTGGTAGGGCTGGCTAGGCCCTCTTGGTATCTGGAAGTTAGACATAATAATTTGAGTATACTAATAATAAACAAGATGAGTATTACTTATCTATAAAATAATATCATAAAGGCCCTAGTCACTTTTATAGCACTCCAGCAACTAAAGAATAAGACGACTGTACTTCTACTACCTCAATGATATTTATTCTGCAACTCAGAATAAAATCCTATAGTAAAAAGTTTAATCTACTTTAATCCTTTCCGATAGATCTTATTTTACAATACAAAATAAAGTAAATTAGACTTAGAACTTTATTAGCTTCGTATACTCAAGGTACTCTTGCTTTTAAATACTTTATGATAGTAGAATTATATTTAATCAAAAACTACTTTGACTATTTATAATGCGCAGTGATAGTAGATATTTCTTAATAAAATATTTTGGGGGATATGCATCTACCCATTACTCTTTGGAATTTTTTTCTAAGTGTTATGCCATCTATACCTTTATTAACATAGTTGTAATTTATGCCTATTGTCACAAGTTACTAGCCTGAATATAGAGAGGATTCTCATACCTGTATATTTCATATATTTCACTTAAGCCAACTTATTCTATTAAAGAATACTTAACCGAAATAACTAATTTCTAATTCCAATATAACACCAATCCCCTATACTATCTAATAAATACCTAACAGTATCATAAAGTCATCTTATTTGAACTTAAGGTAGTATTTTCTTAATAGCATCTAGTGTCCATTAAAAATAATTTTCAACTGCTTATAACTCTATTAATAAAGACTCATAGATCACAAATAGATTATCTTTGGATAGGCATCAATACGTGGAAGATTATAGAATCTTAATTCATCTTGACGCCTATATTATTTGTAGAGTTATTATTAGTAATATATAATCTTCCTTATAGATTTAGTTAATCTTACTAAAGGTCTTATAATTGCATGAATGTTACTCCGATCATAAAATGGATTGTAGAAATGGAATTAGAGCGAAGAATAGGCCTAGATATAGCTTTGAAATATTAAATTCGGAGAACTTTATATTTCAACTATATCTTTAGTCTTGGCTCAAGGCATACTCTCTTATAATATTACCAGATGCACTTTGGTCTAAAGTATGCCCTCGTAGCTTCATTATTTTATTTATTTTTACCGAGTTATTTTTCTAAAGTTCAGGATAATAACTTCTGTTCAGGATAATACTAAGACTTTAGGATAATAGCTAGTATAACTAGTATATATATATATAGTCAGTGTATTGATCTAGGTATAACTATTGAACTATTAATCGACTACTTATGTAACTTAAACCATAGCTCCCTCAAGGGTCTATAGATGTGTCATAAGGGTCTTAACTATCTATGATAGTTATATACTACTCTGAGGTTTATACCCGTTTTATATACTTATCCCTTATAGATAAGTATTAGAAAAGCTTATACTACACTACTATGAGTATACCTAGAGTCCATATAGATATCTAGGGTTATTCTATAGGAGCTCAAGTACCTATGGTAGGGCTGGATGTCACTCTATAATAGTATCAAACTTTATCTTTGCTGCATTGATAATAGCCCCTATATTTTGTATGAGCTTGTTGGTTAGTACTTTCTACTATTTTTCCAACATTTTACTGATAAATACAGTCAATCATTGAACTGCATCCTGTCATCCCTTAATTTAGCCCTTAAAGACATCTACTTGCTTGGTTACTTATTGCTATAGTAACTTAAGGTCTTTATATGAAGCTTTGGCCCCATCAAAAACTACCTAGTAAACTTCTTAGGCTATGTTATGAGCCTTTTGTGATTTGACCAAAAGGATTACATGTGCTTGTAGACCCCTTATGAGGTCTAGGATTTTAGCTCGATGACGTTCGAATTCGAAGGCTCTATCTCAAATAATATGACTTAGTAATTAGTTATATTATTCTTAGGAGATAGTAGGGTATATATTTCTAATGGGACATAGTAGTGGGTATGTTAGATATTGCAAGGAAGTATTACTACCTACTCGCCATAGTAGCTATTGAGTTGGTGGATTAAAGCAATATAATAGACCTGGTAGGAACCCTTACCAGTAAAATGTTAATTTATTTGGAGGGTAGAACTACTATCTTGAAGATTCCATTCCTTGTGAAAGGATGTCTTTTATTGATATATTATTTTCCATATTAGTTTCTAAATATAGAAGGTTGTGTAGTTACTATGTAATAGTATGGGGTCTGATATTAGAGACTATAATAGATTAGTAAGGCTGGCTAGGTCCTCTTAGTATCTGGGAATTAGATATAATGATTTGAGTATATTAGTATTAAACAAGAAGAGAATTACCTGTCTATAAAGTAATATCACAGGGACTCTATTTACTCTAATAGTACTCTAGCAACTAAAGAATAGGATGGCTGTATTTCTACTGCCACAATATTATTTATTTCACAACTCAAAATAAAATCCTATAATAGAAAGTTGAATCTACTTTAATCTTTTCCAATATATCTTATTTTACAATACAAAATAAATCTTTTGTCAGTTAAGAATAAAGTAAACTAGACTTAGAACTTTATAGACTTCATATACTTGAGGTGCTCTTGCTTTCAAATACTCTTTTAATAGTAGAATTAGATTCAGCTAAGAACTACTATCACTATTTATAATATACAGTGATAGTAAATATTTCTTGATAAAATATTTTAGAGGATATGCACCTACCTATCATTCTTCAGAATTTCTTCTTAGGTATTATACTATTCACACTTTTATTAACGTAGTTATAATCTACCCTTGTTGTTATAAGTTACTAGCCTAAATATAGAGAAGATTGCCATATCTGTATATTTTATATATTTCACTTAAGCTAACTTATTCTGTTAAAGAATTCTTAGCCAAAATAACTAATTTCTACTTCTGATATAATACTAATCTCTAATACTATCAAATAAATACCTGACAGTAATATAAAGTCATCTTATTTGAGCTTATAGTAGTATTTTCTTAATCATATCTAGTATCCATTAAAAATAATTTTCAACTATATATAACTCTATTAATAAAAGCTCATAGGTCACAAATAGATTATTTTAGATAGGTATCAATACGTAGAAGATCATAGAATCTTAATTTATCTTGATATTCATATTATTTATAGAGTTATTATTAGTAATAGATAAACTTCCTTATAAATACAATTAACCTTACTAAAGGTCTTATAACTCTATGAGTATTACTCCAATCATAAAATAGATTACAAAAATGAAATTAAGGCGATAAACAGGCCTAGATATAACTTTAAAATATTAAATTCAGAGAACTTTATATTTTAACTATATCTTTAGCCTTAGCTTAGAGTATACTCTCTTATAATATTATTGGACGTACTTTGGTCTACAGTACACCCTCATGGCTTAATTATCTTATTTATTTTTACCGAGTTATTTTTCTAAAGTTCAGAATAATAACTTCAGTTTAAAGTAATACCAGAACTTCAGGGTAATAACTAGTATAGTAAATATATATATATATAGTTAGTGTATTGATATAAATGTAATCATTGAACTATTAATCAAATACTTATGAAACTTAAACCATAGCTCCTTCAAGGGTCTATAGGCATGCTATAAGGACCGTAACTATCTATAATAGTTATATACCACTCTGAGGTTTATACCTGTTTTATATACTTATCTCTTATAGATAAGTATTAGTAATACTTGTATTACACTACTATAAGTATACTTAGAGTCTATATGGATATCTAGAATCGTTTCATAAGAGCTCAAGTACTTAAGGTAGAGCTAGATGTTACTCCATAACAACAAGTTCATTTTAGATAGAAGTCATCTGGTTGTTAGGAATTGAGTTAAACAAGTCCTTAGTATATCACCCCTACATACATAGTCAAACTGAATGGGTTAACTAGATCTTGAAGCATTATTTATAGATGTATTACTATTGGGATCAGGATAACTGAGTTAAATTACTTTTCTTTGCTAAGTTCTATTATAATAATATTATTCACTCTAGTACTAAATACACTCTTTTTTATATAGTATATGGCCAATACCTCGAGAATAACTTTCAGAACCTAACTGAGGTCTCAACTGAAGCTAACAACCCTAAGGCAACTAAGAGAATCGAATCCCTAGATGTAATGAGAAAGGTTATAAAAGAGAATATAAAAGTAGTGTAGAGTTACATATTAAAGTACTATAATCTTAAAGTGGTAGAGAAGGAACTGGTAATCAATATAGAAGACTGAGTTATAGTTAATACTAAGAATATTAGAACTAGGCATCTAACTAAAAAGCTTAATTACAAACTTCAAGAGAAGTTTAGAATCAAATAACTCATTAGTATTTGTACTTATAATTTAGAACTTCCTTTAAGCACTAGCAAAATATACTCCATTTTCTATATCAGTCTATTGGAACCCTACTACCTTAATATGATTACTTGCAGACGTTCACTAATACTCTCTCCCATTAATCTTGAAAAATTAGAATACTAGATAGAAAAGATTAAGACTAGTAAGCTTTGAAAAGGAAGAGTTATATACTTTATTTTTTAGAAGGGTTATCGTCTTAATGATAATATATAGGAACTATATAAGAACTTGAAGGATAAAGGCTCTAAAATCATTCCAAAATTCTATCTAGATAATCCTCATAAGCTACAGGACCCTAATGTTATTTTATGATGACTTTTCTTTTTTTTCCTATTAGGGTTTAGGTTTTTTGAATTATCTTTCATCTATTATTTTTTCTAATCTATATTTCTTATACTATTTTCTATTCTAGAGGTACAATGAGATATATACAGCTGTATTTAGGCTGTCATTTATAAGAAGTAGTTCGCAAGCCCCATCAATAGTTATTAGTAGCAATACTAATTCTATTTATATAATCAATTAAGTTCTTATAGACAAGAACTTTAAGGGGGGAAGTACTATTATAGGGTCATATCTAACCCTATTGTAGGCACTTGAACTCTTATAGAACAACCTTATATATCTATATAGACTCTAGATATACTTATAGCAGTATAGTATAAGTATTTTCTAATACTTATCTATAGAAGATAAGTGTCATGGGGTGATATTAAGGCCTACCTTAGGTACTTGACCTCTTATAAAATAACTCTAGATATTTATAGAGACTCTAAGTATACTCATAGCAGTATAGTACAAGTGTTTCTAATACTTATCTATAAGAGATAAGTATATAAAATGGGTATAAACTTCAAAGTGGTATATAACTATCATAGATAGTTAAGACCCTTATGATACGCCCATAGACCCTTAAGGGAGCTACAGTTTAAGTTTTATAAGTATCCGATCAATAGTTCAATGGTTATACCTAGATCAATATACTAATTATATTCATATATACTAACTATTACTCTGAAGTCTTGGCATTACTCTAAACTAAAGTTATTACCCTGAACTTTAGGAAAATAACTTGGTAAAAATAAATAATATAATGAAGCCACGAGAGTATACTTTAGACCAAAGTGCGTCCAGTGATATTATAAGGGAGTATGCTTTAGGCTAAGGCCAAAGATATAGTTGAAATATATAGTTCTCCAAATTTAATATTTCAAAGTTGTATCTAGGCTTATTTAGTGCCTTAATTCCATTTCTACAATCCATTTTATAATCAGAGTAATACTTATAGAGTTATAAGACCTTTAATAAGGTTAAATTAAATCCATGAGGAAGTTTATCTATTACTGATAACAACTCCATGAATAATATAGGCATCAAGATGAATTAAGATTCTATGACCTTCTACGTATTGACGCCTATCCAATGATAATATATTTGTAACCCACGTGTCTTTATTAATTGAGTTATAAGTAGTTGAAAATTATTTTCAATAGATACTAAATGCTATTAAGAAAATACTACTGCAAGCTCCAATAAGATGACTCTATAATAATGTTGAGTATTTATTTGATAGTATCGGGGATTGGTATTATATCGGAAATAGAAATTAGTTATCTCGGCTAAGTATTCTTTAATAGAATAAGATGGTTTAAGTAAAGTATATGAAATATGCAGGTATAAGAATCTTCTTTATATTCAGACTAGTAACCTATGATAACGAGTACATATTACAATTGTATTAACAAAGGTGTGGATGGTATAATATTTAAGAAGAAATTCCAAAGAGTAATAGGTAGGTGTATGTCTCCTAAAATATTTTATTAAAAAATATCTACTATCACTGCATATTATAAATAGTGAGAGTAGTCCTCAATTGAATGTAATTCTACTATTAAAAGTATTCAAAAGTAAAAGCACCTCGAGTATATGAAGTCTACAAAGTTCTAAGTCTAGTTTTCTTTATTTCCAACTGACGAAAAGATTTATTTTATGTTTTGAAATAAGATTTGTTGGGAAAGATTAAAGTGGATTGAACTTTCTATTATAGGATATTATTCTGTGTTTAGAATAAGTATAGTTATGGTAGTAGAAGTACAGCCGTTCTATTTTCTAGTTGCAAGATTACTATAAAGGTTAATAGGGCCCTCATAACAATAAGTATAAGAAATAGGTATAAACTTTGGAGTAATATATAACTTTCATAGATTATTAAAACCCTTATAACATGCCTATAGACCCTTGAGAGAGCTATGGTTTAAGTTTTATAAGTATATAATCAATGGTTCAATAGTTATACTTAGATTAAAATACTGACTATATACATATATACTAGCTATACTAGCTATTACTCTAAGGTTTTGGTACTACTCTGAACTAAAGTTATTATTGGGAACTTTAGAAAAATAACTTAGTAAAAATAAATAAAATAATAAAGCTATAAGAGTATACTTTAGACCAAATTATATCCAATAATATTATAAAGGAGTATATACTAGGCTAAGTCTAAAGATATACTTGAAATATAAAGTTCTCCAGATTTAATATTTCGAAGGTATATTTAGACTTATTCTTCGTCCTGATTTTATTTCTACAATCTATTTTATAATCGGAATAATACCTATAGAGCTATAAGATCTTTAGTAAGGTTAATTAAATTAATGAAGAAGTTTATCTATTACTAATAACAACTCTATAACTAATATGGGTATCGAGATGAATTAAGATTTGATAATCTTTTACGCATTGACACCTATCTAATAATAATCTATTTGTACCCCATGAGTCTTTATTAATAGAGTTATGAGTAGTTGAAAATTATTTTCAATAGATACTAGATACTATTAAGAAAATACTACTGCAAGCTTAAAGAAGATAACTTAATGATACTGTCAGATATTTATTCGATAATATTGGAGGTTGGTGTTATATTGGAAGAAGAAATTAATTATCTTGCCTAAGTATTCTCTAATAGAATAAGTTGGCTTAAGTAAAGTATATAAAATATAGAGATATAAGAATCTTCTCTGTATTTGGGCTAGTAACTTATGACAATAAATGTAGATTATGACTGCGTTAACAATGGTGTAGATGGTATAACACTTAGGAAAAAATTCCAAAGAGTGATAGATAAGTGTATATCTTTTAAAATATTTTATTAAAAAATATTTAGTATCACTATATATTATAAATAGTAAGTATAGTTCTCAGCTGAATCTAATTCTATCATTAAGAGTATTTGAAAGCAAGAGTATCCTAAGTACATGAAGTTTATAAAGTTCTAAAGCTAGTAAAATTTTATATCTAATTGATATATAATTTATTTTGTATTGTAAAATAAGATTTATCAAGAGAGACTAAAGTAGAATTAAACTTTACTATTATAGGATTATATTTTATATTACAGAATAGATATTATTGTAGTAAGATAAGTATAGCTATCCTATTTTCTAGTCGTAAGAGTACTATAAAGATTAATAGAGCCTCTATAATATAAATATAAAGAATAAGATAAGAAAACTTACACTAATATAAAGAGAATACAACATTAATATAAAATCGAATACAGATTAGTATAAAGTAAGACTCAATATCAGCTTGACATAGAGTAAGAAAAATAGTATCAAACACACCAAGAATAGTAAAAATAGCTAAGAGTAAGATAGAAAAGTGACAATATTATAAAAAGAAAAATAAGTATTTCAAAAGAAACTTACTGGACTGACAGAATCATAAAAAGATAAAGAGACCTTAAATATAAAGCTTTAGTATCGTTAAAAGAAGCAAAAGGTTAAAAACGAAAAAAAAAAGTCTATAAACCCAAAGAATACTAAGCAGCTAAAGGAACTCATATAGAAATAGTAGACAAGAATAAGGAAAAAAACTATATACTAATACTAAGGGGATATAATATTGAACATAGAGTAGCATAAAATAAGGTAGAAGACTATTTTAGTATAGAACAAGAAAAAATAGTATAAAGGAGAATACTAAGAATAGTGAGGATAGCTAAGAAGTGCTAGACAAAAAAGTAAGAATACTATAAAGAGAGAAATAAGTATCTTAAGAAAGACTCACTAAGCTACTGGAAGGTATCAATATTGATATAAAGTTCTAAACTCATGAGCTATTCAGGTGATTATTTGGCTATTAGAAAGTGCCAAACTATCAGAAAGTATCAACCTTGGACTTAAGAAGTGAAAATAATAAGAAAAACATAGTAGAATAAGAAATAATATAAGAATAGTATACAAGAAGGGAGCTAAGAATAGTAGGTGAAATAAAAATAATAGAAAAGTAAGAATAAGAATATAAATAATAAAATAAACAAAAAGAACAATAGAGATAATAAGAATAATAAAAATAAGAATACTATAACTAAGGAGGATAATAAGAAAAAAATATATATAATATAGATAATATAATATATAGGAAAGTATGATAAAGTCATTGTTAACTTTAGTATCAAGAAGATAAATATATGATGAGTAGAAAAGTATAAAGAGTTTACTGGGGACTATCTTAATGTCAGCACCAAGAAGACAAACATGATAGGTATATCAACCTGTACCTAGTCGAGTATATATAGTTATATTCTATTATAAAGTTTTAGTATAGCTTACATATAAGGAAGTTGATAGAAACTATCTTAATATTAGTACCATAAAAATAAATATGACAGGCATGTCAACCGATACCTAGTTAACTATATATACTTATATTCTATTACAAGATTTCAGTATAGCTTGCTAGTACTATAAGTTTATTTCCCCTCCTTAGAAAGATTTTCTGATCTTTTTAGTTTTGTATTAAGCTGACGATATAGGACTTGAATATAGTATAATATAAGGTTTATCAATGCGGAATAGATAATAATAGGTTATGACAAATTTATTGACTATACTATTGTACTTAATAAAGTAGTAGGGATACAATATAATATAATAGTGTAGACTCTAGTATAGACTATAGATATGACTCTAGGAAGTATATATAAGTATAGATATAGCTATAGTATATACTACTCAGTAGCACACTATAAGTAATATAGTTATGAGAATATAACTAAAAAGTAATATTCATATCAACTACTAGAATATATAGTATTATGAGAATATAGATAATAGAAGAGACTATAGACATTATATAATACTAGTATTAGCTCTTAGAATATATATCAATAACTATAGATATAGGGTATTATAAAGATATAGATAATGGATGAGACTGTAGATATTATGTAATGCTAGTATCAGCTATTAGAATACATATTAATAGTTATAGATATAATATACTATAGGAATATAAATAGGAATCATATACTTTTGTATGTATATATAGATAATGATGAAGATTAGAGACAATAGGCAATACTCATAGTAGCTGCTGAGATACTCTTCAATAACTGGATGAGGACATAAGTATTGTGAGAAGGATAAAGATTGATAATATATATTCTTAGATGCCCATGCAGCTGAAAACGAAGACCGAAAATATAGATCATTAATATATACTCTTAGATATACATATAGTGGAAAATGAAGACCAAGAATAAAGGAAAATACTAGTATTAACTTCTGATGATATAAGACATTATAAGGAAGATATAGGATAGAGATACAAAAGTATAACCTATATTAGTTCTATAACTACTAGTAAAGTACTAGCAGAATATAGATATAAAGAATAGTATTAGCAAAGCTAAAATATAAAACATTATATAAGAAAAGAAAAGAAAAATAGAAGAAATAGCTATAAGGTCTTTTATAGATACCAACTACATACTATTGTATATTCTAATCTTAAGTGATAGAACCTGATTAAACTCCTAATCTCAATATAATAATGATAGAAAGTGATCGAACTCTTACCTTTACTAGCTATTACTCTACTTATTATAGAAAGCTATGTGGCTATTTTATTATCTAAATATTTGTATGTACTTGATTCTATTACTTGCTAGTTACTTGCTACTCACTTACTAGTAAAACTATTCAATTACATCACTTCAATGAAGTTTACCTAGTATCGAACTATAATAACTGAGTCCTAATCTGAAATAACCCTCTTTAGTAGTTTAGGTAGTTTTTATATCTTCTTGATAAATATTTGAGCTAACTCTTTAACCTTTTAATTCTTCAAAGAAATAAAATATACTATCTTAGTAAACCTCTTGATAATAACCTAGATCTGATTATACCCTTTAACTGAAAGTAAATTAATAATAAAATCTATTAAAATATATTTCTATAGCCTATAAAGAATTACAAGAGGTACAAGATTACTATATTTCTTACGTTAAACTATCTTATTGTACTAGTAAGTATCATATATCTGAATATAGTTATGTACTCAATCTTTATATTTAATTAGTAGTAATTTTCTTTTATTAATTTAAAGGTCTTATTACATCCAAAGTATTCTATAACTTGAGTATTATGGCTCTGGAATACTACCTTTAGCTTAAGTAAGTTGTTATTAGAAATATATAAACATCTTTTATAGGTCACTATATTATCTTCTAATATATAGTATTCAAGACTAAGATACTCTTTACTAAACTTCAATATATTTTAAATCTTTAACTACTTTTTATCAATAAGATTAGTCTCTAGGATTTTTTTCAACCAACTTAATTCATCTATTTATAATACCTTCACTACTACAATTTAGTATGTTACTAATACTTCTTCACTCAAACCTAGTTAGAATTAACTAGGTTTGAAAATTTGAATTATATAGTTTTGTTTCTCTCCTCTTTCTTTAAGATTAAGATCAACCTAATGGAAAAATGCTTTAGCTTTGCTATTCTTATTATCTAGGTAGTAGATGATCTTAAAATTGAACTAACTTAAGATTTCTACCCATTTAGCCTACCTTGGATTGAGTAACTTTATAGAATTAAAGTATTGAAAATTCTTATGATCTATATATACAATTATTTCCTCTAGGACATCTATCAAGAAGTATCTCTATTTATAAAAGCAATTAACAATTACAATTATTTCTTTATTATAGAGATAGTAAAAAAGCTCTACTATAATGTAGTGCTTTGAGTTATAGACAATTAAGTTCTGACAACTATCTAGTTTCTTCTAAGATAGGATACTACCCTTTGCCTAATTGGATATATCTATTTTAATTATCTTAGATTATTTAGGATAATAATAGTATAGTATCGAAGTAGTAGTAAACCTATATTTTAGCTTATTAAAGGCTTTTTGATACTACTATATTCAGTTCTAAAGAACTCCATTAAACATTAATATTTGAATTAGAAGAACTAAACTACTAAAGCTTTTATTAAACTGATGATAGAAATTAGCAAAACTAATAAACTTCTATACTTCTTTAATATTCCAAGAAGCTTACTATATAAGTATATTTTAAACTTTTTTATGATCTATTTGTATCCCTTTAGTATAAACCTTAAATCTTATAAATTCTATATTAGGGATATAGAAGATATACTTATCTATATTGATATAAAGATTATTCTCTATTATTTTTTATAATACTCAATAGATGAGCTTGATATGTTTTTCTTCAATTTTAGTATATATAAGGGTATTATTAATATATACAATGATCTCTTAATTGATTCTCTCAGATAAAATATTATTAATATATTATTAGAAGATAGATAGAGTATTAGTTAGCTCAAAAGGTATAATTATATACTTATATAAGCTATATTTAGTCTTCAATACTGTCTTCCACTTATTTTCAGCTACTATTCTTAATAAGTTAAACCTAAGTTTTAAGTTGAATTTAGAGAAAACCTATGAAATGCTAACTTGTTTTATAAGGATAGTTATGAGTAGTAGAAGATATTTATCTTTCTTAATAATAGTATTGAGCCCTCTATAGTTAATAACTATCCTAAGTTTACTATTAGGTTATTTGGCAAAGAAAATAAGAGTATTAATACTACTTTTGCTTAGTCTAATCTTACTAGTTCAAAGTATTTTATCAAGATATTTTTTAAAAAGCTCTAGTTTATTAAGAGAGAGAGGATACAACTTTCCTAATAGTAGACTTTTTCTTTCTTCTAACTCCATTATTATATTCTATAGATTATGAGAGAGAAGGGCAAATTGTATCTTCTTTCTAAAGATTTTTATAAAATCTCTATACTGAGATAGTAATTAATTAGTAAGTTCTTCAAGGTTCTTAATTACTATTATCTTTATAAGCTTATAAATATTTCTATTTACAAACTTCTGATAATTCTATTCTCTAATCTCAATAAGTCTGATATATTAAGTTTCTATAAGTACTTTGTCAATATCAGTGTAATTAGTAACCTTTTTAATCTCTAATACCCTCTTAAGCTTAAGTCTATGAGGAGTAATAACTTGTAGCTTATCATAATTGGCCTTAATCCAATCTATCCTTAAAATAAGTAGAAGACCTAGTTTGAGGTATATAATCTAGTTACTAGATTAAAAGTTTTATTTTATCCTGATCTTATATTAGAGACTTCTATCTACGGGTTCTAAATCTATACTATACTAAATTTCTTCAGAATCGAGCTATTAGCACTCTTTAGTCTTAGTCTTTTCTTTCTTTGAACCTAAAGTAATATAATCTATTCAATGAAATTAGAATTAAAAATTATACCTTCTGTACTAATATTAACTAAAGAATTAATAAAAAGATTATATTTAATTCCTTTATATATTCATAATAACTTAATAGAAATAAGAAATTTCAATTCATTAGACTTTAATACTTTTGTACCTAATTTTTCTGCTAAAGAAAGATCTTTATTTTTATTTAAAAAAATATTGGATACTACTACCTTTTATAGTCTTTTTTGGAGTTTACTAATAAAAAGAGCTACTTCATTATTGGCTTTTCTTTTTATCTCTTTTTTTGTATTTTTATTAAGTAAAAAAGAAAAAGTAGAGGAAAACAAATTATAAAAAATAGAACTAATAAAAGTAGACTTGATATCTATGGGTTTTTCAATATATTCCTCCTTTCAACTACTAATAAAAATGTTCTTTTTTATAACCTAAACAGAAAACTAATTCTATAAGACTATCTGACCCAACATATTAGATAGCCTATATCCCTAACAATCTAAGTTCTTTTTATAATCCAACTCATTATTACTAATTATCCTACTAAATAAAAGTTCAAATAGTACTACTATAGTTGCTATAATTGCTACCTTCTTTACTTCTTCCTTAGCCTTACCCTTTCCTTTTAACTCTATTAAAGGTTTCTATTAAATTATATAGTTACCTATCATATAGTTTTTATCCCTATACTTAATATACTATATATCCTTCTTCTAAGCTTACTTTATAATATAAGTAATCTTATCTTAACTAGGCTTTTTTTTTTTTTTAGAAAAAGTATTGAATTTGGGCTTAAATATAGTATCAGATTTAGTTTTCATTTTTTGCTTTAGCTTAGAAATTTGGTCTTTAAGGTTTTTAAACTTTACCTTATTAATATTAAAGGCAAAAGCTGCCTTCTTTTTTATACAAGATACTTATCCTTTTTGATAGAACTAGTAATATATATATACTTTTTTAATTTTCCTATACTTAACCTAAGACCAAGCATTAATAATTGTTTAGAAGCATATTTTTAGGCTAATTGACACTTAGCTAAGAATGTCTTTGTCAATACTGACTTAAACTATATGAGCTTAAGTTTCAAATTGAATAGTACCGATTAAGTATTTCTAGAGCTATTCTCATAGTAGCTTAGCTCCAAACTAATGAATCTTGACTCGAGGAATAAAATCATTTATTAACTTACCTTTCTTCTAGCATTCCTTTTAAAAGGAGATTATTACATTGTACTGCTTATATTAGTTCTAGTAGGTATTAATAAATTTATACTTAAAAATATTAAATATATCCTATTCAACCTATCTAAAATTAGTATCTATTACGAGATAATATCTAGCCCTACCATAGGTACATGAGATCCTATACAATGACCCTAGATATTCATATGGACTCTAAGTATACTCATAGCAGTATAGTATAAGCTTTTCTAATACTTATCTATTAGAAATAAGTATATGAAATAGGTATGAACCCCAGAGTGATATATAACTATCATAGATAGTTAAGACCCTTATAACACGCCCATAGACCCTTGAGAAAGCTATGGTTTAAGTTTCATAAGTATCCGATTAATAGTTCAATAGTTACACCTAGATCAATATACTGACTAAATACATATATACTAGCTATTACCTCAAAGTCTTGGCGTTATCTTGAACTAAAGTTATTTCCCTAAACTTTAGAAAAATAACTTGATAAAAATAAATAAAATAATAAAGCTATAAGGGTATACTTTAGACCAAAGTGCATCTAGTAATATTATAAGAGAGTACATCTTAAGTAAAGGCTAAAGATAGGCTTGAAATATAAAGTTCTTTGAATTTAATATTTTGAAGTTATACCTAGGCCTATTCTTCACCTGAATTCCATTTCCATAATCCACTTTATAATCGGAGTAATACTCATAGAGTTATGAGACCTTTAGCAAAGTTAATTAAATCTATGAGGAAGTTTATTTATTACTGATAACAACTCCATGAATAATATAGGTATCAAGATGAATTAAGATTCTATAATCATTCATGCATTAGCACCTATCCAATAATAATCTATTTATAACCCATGAGTCTTTATTAATAGAGTTATGAGTAGTTGAAAATTATTTTCAATAGACACTAGATACTATTAAGAAAATACTATCGCAAGCTCAAATAAGATGACTCCATAATACTGTCGGGTATTTATTCGATAGTATCAGGGATTGATATTATATTGGAAGTAGAAATTAGTTATCTTAGCTAAGTATTCTTTAATGGAATAAGTTGGCTTAAGCAAAGTATATGAAACATATAGGTATGAAAATCTTCTCTACATTTAAGCTAATAACTTATGACAATGAGTGCAGATTATGACTATATTAATTAAAGTGTAGATGGCATAATACTTAGGAAGAAATTCCAAAGAGTAACAGGTAGGTGTAAGTCCCCCAAAATATTTTATCAAAAAATATTAACTATTACTATGCATTATAAATAGTAAGAGTAGTTCTCAGTTGAATTTAATTCTACTATTAAGAGTATTTGAAAGCAAGAGCACCTCAAGTACACAAAGTTTACAAGGTTCTAAGTCTAGTTTACTTCATTCCTAACTAACAAAAAGATTTATTTTGTGTTTCAAAATAAGATCTCTTATGAAGGATTAAAGCGGATTGAACTTTTTGTTATAGGATATTATTCTATATTACAGAAAAAGTATTATTATAGTAGTAGAAGTATAGCCATCCTATTTTCTAGTCACAAAAGTACTATAAGGGTTAATAGGACCTCTGTAATATTACTTTGTAGACAAGTAATTCTTGTCTTGTTTTATACCAGTATACTCAAATAAACTATATCTAATTCCTAGATACTAAAAGGGCCTTACTAGTCCTACCAATCTCTCATACTCCCAGATATCATATTCTATACTATCATATAATATCCACAAAATTTTCTACAATCAGTGACTGATACGGAAGATTAATTTCAAGATATGCCCATAGAAGATATCCTATTATGAGGAATAGAATCTTTTAGGTAGCAGCTCTAATACTCTCTAGATGAACTAGCATCATACTTACAAGAGTTTTTGCTAGGTCTGTTACATCGATAGGAACCAACCTAATAACTAACTTATTGAGCAAGTAGTAATACCTCCTTATAATGACTATAACGTCTACCACCACATCCTATAAGAGCTATAAATCCTACAATTAGTCAACAATAATATGACTAATTACTGGCTTGTATTATTCGAGATAGAGCTATCGAGTTTGATCGCTAATGAACTGAACTAGCAGACCTTACTAGAGGTCTATAAGCTCAGGCATGCTTCTTAGTCGAGTCACAAGAGGTTCATAAGTTAGTTTTTAATAGAGCAAAAGCTATATATGAAGACCTTAAGTTACTGTGATAGCAAGTAACTAAGGAAGTAGCTACTTTTAAGGGCCAAACAGAGAGACAATAGGATGTAGTTCAATAATTGACTATATTTATCAGTGAGGTATTAGAAAAATAGTAGAAAACACTAACCGACAAACTTATATAGGATATGGGAGTAATTATTAATATATCTAAAACTAAGTTCGATACTATCAAGGCTGACATAAATAACATAAGCGATTGGATGCAGAAAGTAATCAAACAAGAACAGGATGATTATATTTAAAGTTATGAGACAAATCGGGAATTAGTAGAGATTCTCTCCTAATTAATCTAACCTTACAAACATAAGCTCAAGGACTTACAAGAGTAACCACTCGATCAACTGAACTCTATCAAGCGTACTCGATCAATTAACACTAATAGTTTCATTCATAATATCCATAGTAGCCTAGTAGGTAGTCTCATACCTCTACCACTACCACTTCTACTACTACTATCTCCTCCTCTAGTAAAGAAGACTAAGGTTCTTTCTAAAAATAAAGAACCCTAAAACCTTCTACTACCTTCAAAGTTTGATAGAACTTCAAGTAAGCTAAAGGAATTTCTAATAAAGGTAGACTATACATTTGAATGTATGCCACTAACATATTCTATCTACAGTAAAAAAATCCTGTTCATAGCAGACCTATACACAAGAGAAGCTAGTACCTAGTACTATACCAACCAATATAAGCAAATACTAGACCTTAACTATAGATGGATAGAATAGGACATATTTAATATCTTCAAGTGAGAATTTATTAATGCCTATCAGAATCAGCATAAGCAGCAGGATACAAAGGTCTCTCTTAAGAAGGAGTTCTAGAAGAAGAATGAAGCTATGAAAGATTTTATCACCCGAGTCAGGATTTATCAGTTAGTAGATGGGCTACTACGAAAATAGCTTTGAGAGTACCTGATTGAGGCTATTCAACCTGAGAATAGAGCTCACATGGTCCAAGTTAGTACTAACAAGGATATCTTTAATAAAGTGCTAGCTAGTATAGAAATATACTTTTAAGTAATTACTAATGTTGGGTCTCAAGTGGAGTATAAGAAAGTAAGAGAGGCACATATATAGAACCAGTTCTGTTAGAAAAAACAGGCTGCTAGTACGAAAAAGGAGGCAGCTTCTACCTCTGAGACTAATGAGAAGAAGTCCAAGAATCTTAAAGACTGAATCTCAAAGCTAAAGCAGAAGGCGAAAACTAAGCTTGATACCAAATCTAAACTCAAGTCTAATACTTCCTCAAAGAAGAAAAAAGAACTTGGCTAGGACAAGGTCACATATGCTATGCGGCAGGCTTAGAAGAAAGACATACAGTATATTAAGTGTAGAGATAAAAACCATATAATAGGTAACTGCAGAGTTGGATGGAAACTATCAGCAGAGTCTAAGGGAAAAGGTAAAGCTAAGTAGGAAGTTAAGAAGGTAACAATAGTAGTAGCTCTGGTAGAACCACTTCAAGTTTCTTTTAGTTAGATAATTAGTAATAATAAGTTAAATTATGAGGAAAATTCAGACTATTAAGGACGCAAGCTATCTCGTATATTAGGTCAGATAGTCTTACAAGATTGGTTTTCTATTTGTATTATGAAAAAAGGTATTTCTATTAGTAGTTGGAAAGAGGAACATATTAGGGAACTTATAGATATTGACTCCACTTTTATTAGTTCTATTTTTTATAATTTATCTTTCTCTACTTTTCTTTTTTTACAAAACATAATAAAAGGAATAAAAAGAACAGCCAATAATGAGATGGCTCCTCCTATCGGCGAACTCTAAAAAAGACCATAAAAGGTGGTAGTACCAGATATTTCTTTGGATAGAATTAAAGATCTTTTTTTAGTAGGAAAATCGGATACAAAAGTATTGAAGTCTGATGGACTACAGTTCTTTATCTCTGTTAAGTTATTATACATATATGGAGGAATAAAAAGGGAACTTTCTATTAATGTTTTAGTTAACACTAGTATAAAAGCTACGATTTTCGATTTTAATTTTATTGAATAGATAATATTGCCTTAGGTTAAGAGGGAGAAAAGACTAAGATTAGAGAGCGCCGATAGCTGGATTCTTAAGAAGTCTAGTATAGTATAGGTCCAGAACCTGTAGATAGAAGTTTCTGATGCAAGATCATAGTAAAATAAAACCCTTGACCTAGTAACTGAGGTTGTATGCCTTGAACTAGGTTTTCTACTCATTTTAGGGATGGATTGGATTATTGCTAATTGTGATAAGCTATGAGTCATCACTCCTTATAGACTCAAGCTTAAGAAAGCATTGGAAATTGAGGAAATTACTAATATTACTAACTTTAATAAAGTACTTACAGAAACTCAGTATATCGGACTTATTGAGATTAGGGAATAGGATTATCAGAAGTTTACTAATAGAGATGTTTGCAAGCTTATAAAAATAACTGCGACTGAGAACCTTAAAGAATTTACTAATTGATTGCTATCTTAGTACAAGAATTTTGCAAAAATCTTTGGAAAGGAGATACAATCTAACTTTCCCTCTTATAGTCTACAGGATATAACAATTGAGTTAGAAGAAGGAAAAAATCCACTATCAGGAAAGTTGTACCCTTTCTTCTCGGATGAACTAGAACTTCTCGAAGAATATCTTGACAAGATGCTTTGAACTAGTAAGATTAGACTGAGTAAAAGCAGTGCTAGCGCTCCTATTTTCTTTGCTAAACAACCTAATAGCAAGCTTCGAATAGTCGTAAACTATAAAGGTCTCAATACTATTACTAAGAAAGATAAGTATTCCCTGTCACTTATAACTACTCTTATAGAACAAGTTGGTATTTCATAGGTTTTCTCCAAACTTAACTTAAAACTTAAGTTAAACTTGCTAAGAATAGTAGCTGGAGACAAGTGGAAGATAGTATTCAAGACCAGATATAGCTTGTATGAGTATACAGTTATGCTTTTTAGACTAACTAATGCTCTATCTGTCTTCCAACAATATATTAATAATATTCTATCTGAGAGAATCAATCAAAGGATCGTTGTATATATTAATAATATCTTTATATATACTTAGATTGAAGAAGAACATGTTAAACTCATCCGTTGGGTATTGTAGAAGCTAACGGAGAATAACCTTTGTATAATTATTAATAAGTATATCTTCTATATCCTTAAGGTAGAATTTGTAGGATTTAAGGTCAGTACTAAAAAAATATAGATGGGTCAGAAAAAAGTTGAGGACATCTTCACATAGTAAGCCCCTCAAAATGTCAAAAAGATACAGAAGTTTCTTGGCTTTACTAATTTCTATCACCATTTTATTAAAGGCTTTAATAGTTTGGCTTTCCCAATTTAAATATTTACACATAATAGAGTTCCTTGGACTTGGACATAATAGTATCAAAAGACCTTCAATGAGCTAAAATATAGGTTTACTATAACTCTGATACTATACCATTATTATTGCAAATAACCAAAGATGATTAAGACAGATACGTCCGATCTGGCAAAAGCTAATATTCTATCTCGGAAGGAACCGGATAGTTGTTTGTACCTAATTACTTACTACTTAAAGAAATTCATCCTAGCAGAGCTTAATTATGATATCTATGATAAAAAAATAGTCATAATTATCAATTGCTTTCAGGAATAGAGTCACTTCTTAATAAGTACTCCTAAGGAGATAATTATATATACAGATCATACCAATCTTGAGTACTTTAATTCTACGAAGTTACTCAATCGAAGGCAGACTAGGTAGGCGGAAATATTAAGCTAGTTCAATTTCAGAATCATCTATTACCCGAGTAATAAGAATTGCAAAGTAGATACATTTTCCAATCAGATTGATCTTGACCTCGAAGAAGGAGGAAAGAAGTAGGATCATATAATTTGAATATTCAAGCTTGGTTAATTTCAACTCGGTTTAGGTGAGGAGGTACTAGTAATGCACCGAATTATAGTAGTGAAAGCCTTACAGACAGAAAAATCAACTTAGTTGAAGAAAATCCTAGAGACTGGTCTCATAGATAAAAAGTAGTTAGGGATTCGGAATACGTTAAAGTTTAGTAAAGAATATCCTAGTCTTGAGCACTATAGTTTGGAAGATAACATAGTAACCTATGAAAGACGTTTATATATTCCTAACAACAACTTACTCAAGCTAAAGGTAGCATTCTAGAGCTATAATGCTAAAGTTGTAGTATACATCAGATATAATGAGACCCTTGAACTAATAAAATGAAATTACTACTAGCTAAATATAGAAAAATGAGTACATAACTACGTCTATATATATGACGCTTGCCAGCGCAACAAGATAGCATAATATAAGAAATATAGCAAACTTGTATATATTCCAATTTCTTACGGGCTATAAGAATATATTTCGATAGATTTCATTACTGATTTACCTCTAGTCAAAGGGTATAATCAGATCTAGATTATTATTAATAGATTTACTAAGATAGCTCATTTTATTTCTTTAAAAAACCAGAAGACTAAGGAGTTAGCTAGGATATTTATTAAAGAGGTATAGAGACTATATAGATTACCAAAAAGTATCATTTTAGATAGTGATTCAGTATTCATAAGTTTGTTTTGGATAGAAGTTATACAGTTATTAGGAGTTGAGTAGGATAAGTCTTCGGCATATCACTTCCAGATAGATGGTCAAACTAAATAAGTCAACCAAATCCTAGAGCATTATCTACAGATGTATTGCTATTAGGATCAGGATAACTGGGTTGAATTACTTCTATTTGTCAAGTTCTATTATAATAATACTATCTACTCTAGTACTAAATATACTTCCTTTTATGCAGCATATAGCTAATATTCTGAGAACAACTTCCAGAACCCAACTGAGGCCTCAACCAAATCCAACAACCCTAAGGTAGCTAAGACAGTCGAAAGCCTAGACATAATAAAAGTGGCTCTAAGGAAGAATATGAAAGCAATGCAGGCCTGCATGTCAAAATACTATATTCTTAAGGTAGTAGAGAAGAAACTAATATTCAAAGTAGGAGACTAGGTTATAGTCAATACTAAGAATATTAAGACTCCGCGTTCGACTAAAAAGCTTAACTATAAGCTTTAAGGAATATTTAGAATTAAATGACTCATTGGTACTTATACTTATAAGTGAGAACTTCCCTTGAGGTCAAGTAAAACCCATTCTACCTTCTATATCAGTCTGTTGGAACTTTACTATCTTAATATGATTGTTAAGAGATAGTGGCTAATATCCCCTCCTATTGATCTCAAAGAATCAAAGTACCAAATTGAGAAGGTTAAGATAAGTAAGCTTTAGAAGGAAAAAGTTATATACTTAGTTTCCTAGAAGGATTATAGTCCTGATAATGATATATGGGAACCATATAAGAACCTGAAGGATAGAGGCTCTGAAATCGTTCGGAAATTCTATCTGGATAATCCTCATAAGCTACGAGACCCTAATATTATCTTATGAGGATTTTTCATTTTTTCCTATTTAGGCTTTAGGTTTTTGGAATTATCTTTTACATATTTTTATTTTCTACCTGTATTTCTTATGCTATTTTCTGTCCCAGGCCTACAATGAGACGTACGTAGCTGTGTTTTGGCTGTTATATATGAAGACTGATCCTCAAGCCCTATCTATAGTCATTAGTAGCAATACTAATTCTATTTGTATAATCAATTAGGTTCTTATAGACAAGAACCTTAAGGGGTTAGGCACTATTATGGGGTGATATCCAGCCCTACTATAGGTACTTGAACTCCTATAAAACGACCCTAAATATCTATATGGACTCTAGGTATACTCATAGCAGTATAGTATAAGCTTTTCTAATACTTATCTATAAGAGATAAGTATAGAAAATGGGTATGAACCCCAGAGTAGTATATAACTATCATAGATAGTTAAGACCCTTATAACACTCCCATAGACCCTTGAAGGAGCTACGGTTTAAGTTTCATAAGTATCCGATTAATGGTTCAATAGTTATACCTAGATCAATATACTGACTATATATATATATATTAGCTATTACCTTGAAGTCTTAGTATTACCCTGAACTGAGGTTATTACCCTGAACTTTAGGAAAATAACTCAGTAAAAGTAAATAAAATAATGAAGCCACGAGGGCGTACTTTAGACCAAAGTGCATTCAGTGATATTATGAGAGAGTATATCTTAAGCTGAGACCAAAAATATGTTTAAAATATAAAGTTCTTCAAATTTAATATTTCAAAGTTATGTCTAGGCCTATTCTTCGCCTTGATTCTATTTCCGCAATCCATTTTATGATCGGAGTAATACTCATAAAGTTATGAAATCTTTAGTAAGGTTAATTAAATCTACAAAGAAGTTTATCTATTACTAATAACAACTCTATGAATAATATAGGTATTAAGATGAATTAAGATTCTATGATCTTCTACGTATTGGCACCTATCTAATGATAATCTATTTATGACCCATGAGTCTTTATTAATAGAGTTATGAGCAGATAAAAATTATTTTTAATAGATACTAGATACTATTAAAAAAATACTACTATAAGCTCAAATAAGATAACTTTATGATACTGTTAAGTATTTATTCAATAGTATTGGAGATTGGTATTATATCGGAAGTAGAAATTAGTTATTTCGGCTAAGTATTCTTTAATGGAATAAGTTGGCTTAAGTAAAATATATAAAATATATAGGTATAGGAATCTTCTCTACGTTTAGGCTAGTAACCTGTAACAACGAGTACAGATTATGATTGTATTACCAAAGATATAGATTATATAATACTTAAGAAGAAATTCCGAAGAGTAACGAGTAAGTATATATCCCCCAAAATATTTTATCAAGAAATATCTACCATCACCATGTATTATAAATAATGAGAGTAGTTCTTGGTTGAATCTAATTCTACTATCAAGTGTATTCAAAAGTAAAAGCACCTTAAGTACATAAAATCTATAAAGTTCTAAATCTAGTTTACTTTATTCCTGACTGATGAAAAGATTTATTTTGTATTTCGAAATAAGATTTATTATGAATGATTAAAGCGGATTGAACTTTCGGCTATAAAATATTATTCTATATTGCGGAATAAGTATCGTTGGGGCAGTAGAAGTACAGCCATCCTATTTTCTAGTCACAAGAGTGGTATAAGGATTAATAGGGCTCCCATAACAATATCTAGTATTCACTTATACTAGTTGGTATAATACTAAGTACTTACTCTACCTATTAGTAGATCTACTATAAATAGGATCTTTTTATTATGAGTACATTATGTCAGTAGTATATAGTCAAATGTATAGTCTACCTTTATAAGGAATTTCTTTAGTTTACTTGAAGTTTCATTAAATATTATGGATAGAGGGAGATTTTAAAGTTCTTTCTTTTTAAAAAGAACCTTAGTTTTCATGGTTAGGAGAGGAGAAGATAGTGGTAGTAGAGGTAGTAGTAGTGGAAGTACTAGACTACCTACTAGACTAGTATAGATATCTTGAATAAAGCTATTAGTATTGATTGACTGAGTATATTTTATAGGAGTTGGTTAGTCAATTAGTTACTCTTATAAATCTTTAAGCTTATATTTATGAGTTTAGAGTAATTGAGATAAGGTTTCTACTGATTTTTAGTTTATTTTATAACTCTAAATGTAATTATCTTATTCTTATTTAATTATTTTTTGTATCTAATTACTTACCTTACCTATATTAGCTTTTATTGTATTGAACTCATTCTTAGCTATATCAATGATTATACTTGTATCTTAAGTAAGTTTATCAGTTAGTGACTCCTACTATTTCTCTAATACCTTACTAATAGATATTGTTAATTACTTAATAGTATTTTATTACTCTATAGTCTAATCTTTAAGTACTATTATTTTTTTAGTTACTTACTATTATAGTAACTTTAGATCCTCATATATAGCTTTTATATCTTCAAAAACTACTTAATAAGCCTCTTAAACTACCTTATAGGCCTTCTAAGATTTGACTAAGAGTTTTATTTATACTTATAAATCTCTTATAAGGTCTATATCTTCAGCCTATTAGTATTCGAATTCAGTAGCTCTAACTTAAATAATACAAGGCAATAGTTAGTCGTATTATTTTTGACTTATAGTAAGGAGAATAACTTGAGTGAGATATAGTAGTAGATATATCAGATATTAAGAAGAGATATTACTACTTGCTTGATATAGTAGTTATTAAGTTGGTAGATCTATTTGATATAATAGACCTAGTAGAAATTCTTATAGATATGAACTTAGTTCATTTAGTGAGTAGAACAACTGCCTAGAAGATTTTATTCCTCATAAGAGGATATCTTTTATTAACATATTATCTTCTATATTAGTTTTTGATTATGGAAGATTATATGGTCCCTATATAATAGCACAGAATATAATATTTAGGAGTATAATAGATCGGTAGGGCTAGCTAGACCCTCTTAATATCTAAAAGTTAGATATGATAATTTAAGTATATAATATACAAATAAGATAAGAATTATTTATCTATAAAGTAATATTATAGGGGCCTTATTAACTCTTATAGCAGTCTTGTAACTAAAAAATAGGATAGCTGTACTTATCCTACTACAATGATATCTATTTTATAATAGAGAATATAATCTTATAGTAGTAAAATTTAATTCTATTTTAGTTTCTTTTAACAGATCTTATTTTATAATATAAAATAAATCCTATATCAATTAGATATAAAGTTTTACTAGACTTAGAACTTTATAAGCTTTATATATTTAAGGTACTCTTGCTTTTAAATACTCTTAATAGTAGAATTAGATTTAACTAAGAACTACTCTTACTATTTATAATACATAGTAATAGTAGATATTCTTTAATGAAATATTTTGGAAAATACACACCTACTTATTACTCTTCAGAATTTCTTCTTAAATATTATACCATCAATAGGTTTATTAATGCAATCATAATCTGTACTCATTATTATAGGTTACTAGCCTGAATATAGAGAAGAATCCCTTACTTATATATTTTATATACTTTACTTATACTAACTTATTCCTTTAAAGAATACTTTACCTAGGATAACTAATTTCTACTTCTAATTTAATATTAATCCCTTAATACTATCGAATAACTATCTAATAGTATTATAGAATTATCTATTTGAGCTTGCAGTAGTATTTTCTTAATTATATCTAGTATTTATTAAAAATAATTTTCAACTACTTATAAGTCTATTAATAAAGACCCATAAGTCACAAATAGATTATTAACAGAGAGGCATCGATATGTAAAAGATTATAAAATATTAATTTATCTTAATACTTATATTATTTATGGAGTTGTTATTAGTAATAGATAAACTTCCTTATAGATTTAATTAACCTTACTAAAGATTTTATAACTCTATAAGTATTATTCTAATTATAAAATAGATTATAGAAATAGAATTAAGGTAATAAATAGGTCTAAATATAAATTAGATATATTAAATTCAGAGAACTTTATATTTCAACTATATTTTTAGCCTTGGCTTAGAGTGTACTCCCTTATAATATTATTAGATATACTTTAGTCTAAAGTATGCTTTCAAAACTTTATTATTTTATTTATTTTTATCAAGTTATTTTTCTAAAGTTCAGGGTAATAACTTCAGTTTAGGGTAATATCAAGACTTTAGAATAATAGCTAGTATAGCTAGTATATATATATATAGTTAGTATATTAATCTAGGTATAACTATTGAATCATTAATTAGATACTTATAAAACTTAAACCATAGCTCCTTCAAGAGTTTATAAGTATATTATTAAGGTCTTAACTATCTAAAATGATTATTTACTACTCTAAAGTTTATACCTATTTCATATACTTATTACTTATATATAAATATTAAAAATACTTATACTATACTATGATAAGTATACCTAGAGTCTATATAAATATTTAAAGTCGTTTTATAAGATTTCAAATACCTATAGTAGGGCTGAATATTACTCTATAATAATGATAATAATTTCTATCATTATCTTCTACTAATATGATAATCCTTTTAATATATTTATTTACTATCTTATTTCCTACTGAGATCTTAATATCTCTTTTATTATACTTCTTATTTATTTTCTCTCTCTTAATTTAGAATTTTTTACTTATATTAGTAACTTTGGAAATGACTAGATCCTTTATTTAGTACTTAAATGATTTATGGTTTTCTTTACTATATTTGAGATAAGAGTTAGACTTCTTCTACTTTTCAATAATATTATTAAAGATATCTAATGATTTTAACTTTTGATCCTTAAAGTCCCCTTATTAATTTCTCTTCCTTATTGTTCTATTTTCTTAAGATCTCTTACTATCTTTCTGACTTTTTACTTTTTCTTTCCTTTTACTTATTCTTTACTTCTAGGACTTGCCTTAGAGGTAGTAGAAAGTCTCTAAACAATAGCTAATATCTTATATTATTTCTATTTATTTAATAAGAAGGCAAGGTTTATTTGGTATTTATATCTATACCTATCTGACTTCTTGATTCAATTCTTATACTAATTTATTCTTAGCAATCTCTTCTAAGTACCTAGTTTACTATATGAGATTTGTTAAAGTATTCAATTATTTATCAATAGAGTTACTATATTAGAAGTTTAGCTAATGAATTACTACTTATTCTTTATCTATCTTTTATTACAAGGTTATATCCAGCCCTACTATAGGTAACTGAGGTCTCATAGAATGATCCTAGATATTTATATGAACTTTAGGTATACTTATAGCAGTATAGTATAAGTATTTTCTAATATTCATCTATAGGATATAAATATATAAAATGAGTATAAACTTTGGAGAGGTATATAACTATCATAGATAGTTAAGACCCTTATAGTATGACTATAGACCCTTGAGAGAGCTACGGTTTAAGTTTCATAAGTATCTAATCAATAGTGTAATAGTTACACCTAGATCTATATACTGACTATATATATATACTAGCTATATTAGCTATTACTCTAAAGTCTTGGTATTATCTTAAACTAAAGTTATTTCCTTGAATTTTAGGAAAATAACTCGGTAAAAATAAATAAAATAAGAAATCTATCAAGACATACTTTAGACTAAAGTATGTTTGGTGATATTATAAAGGAGTATGCCTTAAGCTAAGGCTAAAGATATAGTTAAAATATAAGGTTCTCCCAATTTAATATTTTAAAGTTGTATCTAAGCCTATTCATCGCCCTAATTCTATTTTCACAATCTATTTTATGATTGGAGTAATACTTATAGAGGTATAAGACCTTTAGTAAGGTTAATTAAATCTATAAGGAAGTTTATCTATTACTGATAATAACTCTACAAATAATATGGGTATCGAGATAAATTAAGATTCTATGATCTTCTATATATTAATACCTATCTAATGATAATCTATTTGTGATCCATAAGTCTGTATTAATAGAGTTATGAGTAGTTGAAATCTATTTTCAATAAATACTAGATATTATTAAGAAAATACTACTGTAAGCTCAAATAAAATAACTCTATGATACTATTAGGTATTCATTCCATAGTATTAGGGATTGGTATTATATCAAAAGTAGATATTAGTTATCTCAGCTAAGTATTCTTTAATAGAATAAGTCAGCTTAAGTGAAGTATATAAAATATATAGGTATGAGAATCTTCTCTATATTTGGGTTAGAAACCTATAATAATGAGTATAGATTATGATTACATTAACAAAGGTATAGATGGTATAATACTTAAGAAGAAATTTTAAAGAGTAATAAGTAGGTATATATCCCCTAAAATATTATATTAAAGAATATCTACTATCACTACATATTATAAATAGTAATAGTAGTTTTTGGTTGAATCTAATTCTACTATCAAGAGTATTTAAAAATAAGAGTACCTTGAGTACATAAAGCCTACAAAGTTCTAAGTCTAATGAAACTTTATATCTAATTGATATAGAATTTATTTGGTATTATAAAATAAGATCCATCAAAAGAGACTAAAGTAGAATTAAACTTTACTACTATAGAATTATATTCTATATTATGAAATAGATATTATTATAATAGGATAAGTATAGCTATCCTATTTTCTAGTTACAAAAGTACTATAAGAGTTAATAAGGCCCCTACAATATTACTTTATAGATAAGTAATTCTTATCTTATTTATATACTATATACTCAAATTACTATATTTAACTCCTAGATATTAAGAGGGCTTAACTAGCTCTACTAATCTATAATACCATCTAATATTATACCTCGTACTATTACATAATATCTATATAACTTTCTACAATCTAATATAGATATAGAAAATAATATACTAATAGAAGATATCCTCTTATAAGTAATAGGATTGTTCAGGCAATAGTTCTATTTCTCTAATGAATTAATATCATACTCGCAAGGGTTTCTACTAGGTCTATTATATTGAATAGACTTACTAACTTAGTAACTATTATAAAAAGTAGGTAGTAATACCTCTTCTTAATACTTAACATACCTACTATTATGCTCTACGTGAGCTACTTCCCCTACTATAAGCCAAGAATAATATAATCAATTATTAGCTGATATTATTCAAAATAAAGTCACTGAATTCGAATACCAATAGACTAAACTTATGGACCTTATAAAAGGTCTACAAGCATAGGTAAAACTACTAATCGAATCTTAGAAAGCCTACAAGGTAGTTTAGAAGGTCTATTACATAGTCTTTAAAGGTACAAAAGCTATCTATGAGAATTTAAAGTTATTATAACAATAAGTAATTAAAGAGGTAACAGTAGTTAAAGGCCAAACTGTAAGATAATAAGATACTGTTAAGTGATTAACAGTATCTATTAGTGAAGTTTTAGAAAAGCAATAGGAGTCACTTACTGATAAACTTATATAAGATATAGGTACAATTATTGATATAGCTAAAAGTAACTTTAATATAATTAAAGCTGATATAGGTAAGGTAAGCAATTAGATATAGAAGATAATTAAGCAAGAGTAAGATGATTATATTTAAAGTTGTGAAATAAACTAGAAATTAGTGGAAACTATATTCTGATTAATTTAGGCTTATAAATATAAGTTTAAGGACTTACAACAACAATCAATCGACTAACTAAACCCTATTAAGAGTACTTAATTAATTAATACTAATAGTTTTATCTGTAATATTTATATTGGCCTAGTGGGTAGTCTTATACCTCCACTACTACTACCTCTACTACCACTATCTCTACCTCTACTAGCTAAGAAGATTAAAGTTCTTTCTAAAAAGAAAAAACCTTAAAACCTTCCATTACCTCTAAAGTTTCATAGAACTTTAAGTAACTTGAAGGAATTCTTAATAAAGGTAAACTATATATTTGAATATATGCTACTGACATATTCTACTTATAGTAAGAAGATCCTATTCATAGCTAATCTACTTACAGAAGGTACAAGTATCTAGTATTATGTAAATCAATATAAATACATACTAGACACTAACTTCAGATAGGTTAAGTAGGACATATTTAATATTTTCAAGTATGAATTTATTAATATCTATTAAAATTAATATAAATACTATGATACAAAGGTTTTCTTTCAGAAAGAGTACCCAAAGAAAGGGAAGTTGATAAAAGATTTCATTAGTCAGATAAAAGTTTATTAGTTGGTAGCTAAGCTACTACGAAAATAGCTCTAGAAATATCTGATTAGTACTATTCAGCCTGAGACTTAGGCTTATATAGTCTGAGTCAGTAGTGACAAGTATATTCTTAATAATGTGCTAGTTAGTATAGAAATATATTTTTAGACTATCACTAATACTAGATTTTAGGTTAAGTATGAGAAAGTTAGAGAGGCATGTATATAGAACTAGTTGAGTTAAAAAGAATAGATATCTAGTATAAAAAAGGAGACAGGTCTTACTTTTAAGAATATAGAAAAAAAGTCCAAGAACCTTAGGGACCGAATCTCTAAACCGAAGCAAAAGATGAAAACCAAACCTAATACTAAATCCAAATCTAAGTCCAATGCTTCCTCTAAGAAGAAAAAAAAGTCTAATTAAGATATAGTTATCTATACTATATAGTAGGTTTAGAATAAAGATATGTAGTATATCAAGTATAGAGATAAAACCTATATAATAGGTAACTATATGATTGGCTAGAAACTCTTAGTATAGTCAAAAAGAAAGGGTAAGCCTAAAGAGGAAGTAAAGAAAGTAGCAACTATAGTAGCTTTGATAGTACTAATAATATTTCTTTTGATCGGATTATTAGTAATAACAAGTTGGATTATAGGGAAAATTTAGATTATTAGGGACATGGGCTATCTAGTATATTAGGTCAGATAGTCTCACAGGATTGGTTTTCTCTTTGTATTATTTAGAAGAGCATCTCTATTAGTAATTAGAAGGAGGAATATATTAGAGAACTTATAGATATTGACCTTGTTATGGGCCCCTATTAACCCTTATAGTACTTTTGTAACTAGAAAATAGGATAGCTATACTTATATTACTACAATAATATTTATTGCATAACTTAGAATAAAATTCTATAGTAGAAAGTTTAATCTGTTTTAATACTTTCTAACAGATCTTATTTCATAATATAAAATAAATCTTTTATTAGTTAGGAATAAAAGAAACTAGATTTAGATATTTATAGGCTTTATATATTTAAGGTACTTTTACTTTTGAATACTCTTAATAATAGAATTATATTAACTAAGAACTAATCTTACTATTTATAATATATAGTAATGGTAGATATTTTTTAATAAAATATTTCAAGGGATACATACCTATCTATCACTCTTTGGAATTTCTTTCTAAATATTATACTATCCATATCTTTATTAATACAGTCGTAATCTATACTTATTATTATAGATTACTATCCTAAATATAGAAAAGATTCCTATACCTATAGGTTTCATATACTTCACTTAAGTCAACTTATTCCATTAAAGAATACTTAGCCAAGATAACTAATTTCTACTTCTAATATAATAATAATTCTTAATACGATCGAATAAATATTCGATAGTATTATAGAGTCATTTTATTTAAGCTTGCATTAGTATTTTCTTAATAATATCTAGTATCTATTAAAAATAATTTTCAACTACTCATAACTCTATTAATAAATACTTATGGGTTACAAATAGATTATCATTGGATAGGCGTCAATGCGTAAAAGATCATAAAATCTTAATTCATCTCAATATCTATATCATTTATAGAGTTGTTATTAGTAATATATAAACTTTCTTTTAGATTAATTTAACCTTACTAAAGATATTATAACTTCATAAGTATGACTTCAATCATAAAATGGATTATGGAAATAGAATCAGGGTAAAGAATAGGCTTAGATACAACTTTGAAATATTAAATCTAGAGAACTTTATATTTCAGCCATATTTTTAGCTTTAGCTTAGAGTGCACTTCCTTATAATATCACTGGATACACTTTAGTCTAAAGTATACCCTCATAGCTTTATTATTTTATTTATTTTTACTGAGTTATTTTCCTAAAGTTTAGGGTAATAACTTCAGTTTAAGGTAATGCTAAAATGTTAAGATAACAGTTAGTATAGCTAGTATATATGCATATAGTTAGTGTATTAATCTAAGTATAACTATTAAACCATTAATCAAATATTTATGAAACTTAAACCGTAGCTCCCTTAAGGGTCTATGGGCGAGTTATAAGGGTCTTAACTATCTATAATAGTTATATATTACTTTAAGGTTTATACCCATTTTATATACTTATCTTATATAAATAAACATTATAAATACTTATACCATATTACTATGAGTGTATCTAGAGTTCATATAGATATCTAGAGTCATTCCATAAGAACTCAAGTACTTATAGTAGAGCTGGATATCACCCTATAATAATATCTTCCCTCTTAAGGTTCTTATCTACAAGAACCTAATTAATTATATAAATAAAATTAGTATTACTACTAATAACTATAGATAGGGCTTGAGAACTAGTCCTTATATATGATAGGTGAAACACAGCTGCATATGTCTTATTGTATCCTTAAGACAGAAAATAATATAAAAATATAGATAAAAAAAAAAAAATATATAAAAGATAATTTCAAAAACTTAAAGCCTAAAATAGGAAAAAATGAAAAATTCTTATAAGATAATATCAGGGTCCTATATCTTATGAGGATTATCTAAATAGAATTTCTAAATGACTTCAGAGCCTCTATCCTTTAGATTCTTATATAGTTCTTATATGTTATCATTGAGAATATAACCTTTCTAGGAAATTAAATATATCACTTTTCTTATCCAAAGGACACGTATTCTAACCTTTTCTATATAGTACTCTGATTCTTTGAGATCGATGGGAGGGGGTATTGGTGAACATTTGCCAGCAATTGTATTAAGGTAGTAAGGTTCCAATAGACTAATATAGAAAACAGGGTATATTTTGCCTATGCTAATGGAGAGTTTTAAGTTATAAATATAAGTACTAATAAGTTATTTAATTCTAAACTTCCTATAAAGCTTATAGTTAAACTTATTAGTTAGATGCCTAGTCTTAATATTCTTAGTATTGATTATAACTTAGTCTCCTACCTTGAATATTGGTTTCTTCTCTACTACCTTAAGATTATAGTATTTTGATATATAGGCCTATGCTCCCTTTATATTCTCTCTCATTGCTTCTCTTATTACATCTAGAGTTTCGATTATCTTAGCTACCTTAGGGTTATTAGATTTGATTGAGGCCTTAGTTAAGTTCTAGAAGTTGTTTTTGGAGTATTAGCTATATCTAGTATATAGTATACACTATAGGGCGAATCAGTCTGAGTTATCTAGGTCGTCAACCCACTTTGCAACTCGTTCAACCTGTCACTTCCTATAGTAAACTCGCTTCAGACTTGTTCACTGAATAACCCGAAAAAATCTGATTACCCAATTTTTAGCTAAGAACCCGTAAAGCTACCAAGTAATTGCTAAGTAACCCAAAACTCAGTAAACTATATATATGTAATTGTACAAATATAGGTCAATTGTATTATACCTTTATTATCTAGTTCACAATGGGTAGGTCATTAGCTTCTCTGTAATAGAGGCTTACTATGTGTAAGAACTAAATAGAAGGGTTTGGTATAGTACACATGGTACAAGGCATATAGATATTTATGTATTATAAATATCAATAAAATATCTATATACACAAATACTATCATCTCTAAGACACATACATAACTGTACTATTACTAATCAAACCTGCATCCACCTCCCTATATCGCTCAATAACCTCAACTGATGTGTAACATATTTCTAAATCAAATATCACTATGCCTATTATGAATGTAGACCTAGAAGTGATAGTTCCAAATCTCTACCTAAACAGCTCAGCTACTGTCAATTGCGGCCAATCAAGTGATAGAAGTTAGCCATGCGAGGTCCATATCAGAGGCATGGCATGGTCCTATTAGAGATATGGTAGTGCTCAGCATGGAGGCATATCAGTATCGACAGTAGAGGCATGGTAGTATCAACAGCGGAGACATAGGAATATCGACATAGGAGGTATGGCAATGTTATTAGTACAGGCATGGAAGTATCAACAGCAGAGGCAGGAGTGTCGACATAGAAGGCATGGGAATGTCGACAGTGAAGGCATAAGAATGTCGGTATAGGAGGTATGGTAATGTCGACTACTGAGGGATAAAAGTATCTATATAGGAGGTATAGCAATATTGACAATAGAGATATAGTAGCGTCGATATAGGAGGCATAGTAATATCAATAGTACAGGCATAGGAGTGTCGACAGTAGAGGTAGGAGGGTCAATATAGAAGGTATGGTAATATCAATAGCAGAGGCATAGCAGTATCAATATAGGAGATATGGCAATATCAATAGTAGAGAGATAGGAGTGTCGATATAGGAGGTATAGCAATATTAATAACAGAGGTATAATAGTATCGATATAGGAGGCATGGCAATATCAAAAGTATCGGTATGGAAGTATCGACAGCAGAGATAGGAGTGTCAATATAGAAGGTATGGTAATGTCGATAGCAAAGGCATAGCAGTATCAACATAAAAGACATGGCAATATTGACAGTAGAGGGATAGGAGTATCGATATAGAAGGCATAGCAATGTCGATAATAAAGGCATAGTAGTATCGATATAGGAGGTATGACAATATCGACAGCACAGGTATAGGAGTGTCGATAGCAGAGGTAGGAGTGTCGACATAGAAGGTATGGTAATGTCGATAGCAGAGGTAGAGGAGTATCGATATAGAAACTATGGAAACATTGTCAGCACAGGTATAGGAGTGTCGACAGTAGAGGTATAGCAATGTCTATAGCAGAGGCATGGTAATGCTCATGTCGGAGGCATGGTAGTATCGATAATGGAGGCATAGGAGTGTTAACATAGGAGGCATAGTAGTGTTGATAATAGAGGCAAGGCAATATTCATCTTTGAGGCATAACTATGTTGACATAGTAGGCATGGCAGTATTGAGATCGGAGGTATAGTAGGGTCAACAGTAGAGGCATATATCTACAGCACAGACATGGCAATACTCATCTCAGAGGTATGGCAATGTTGATAGCTGAGGCATGGAAGTATTGACAGTGAAGACATGGGAAGGATTGACAGTGCAGGTATAGGAGTATCGATAGTGGAGGCATGGAAGTGTTGATAGCAGAGGAATAGGAGTATCGATAGCAGAGGCATGAGAGTGTTGATAGTGGAGGCATAAGAGTATCAATAGTAGAGGTATGGGAGTGTTGATAGCAGAGGTATAGGAGTGTCGATAGTGGAGGTATGGCAATATTTACCTTATAGGCATGGCAGTGTCGACAGCAGAGGCATAGTAATATTTACCTCCAAGGTATGGTAGTGTTGACATAGAATAGAGAGTAATGCTCATCTCGAAGGCATAGAAGTATCGATAGTAGAGGCATGGGGGTATTAATATAAGAAGTATATTAATGTTAATATTGGAGATATGGCAATATTGACTTCGGAGACATAGTAGTATTGAGTTTAGAGGCATGGCAGTGTCGACTTCGAAGGCATGGCAGTATTGACTTCGCTAGCATGACAGTATCAACTTCGAAGGCAGGACACTGTCGACTTTGGAGATATAGTAGTGTCGACTTCGGAGGCATGGCAGTGTTGACTTCAGAGGCATAGCAGTGTTGACTTCATAGGTATAGCAGTATCGACTTCACAGGTATGGTAGTATTGACTTTAGAGGTATACTAGTGTAGACATTGGAGGTATTGCAATGCTTACCTCGGAATTCAGGCAGTTCTCATATAGAAGGCATGATAACCATCTTGCATATACAAACTAAACCTACTAGGTAGTCTAGATAATTCTGTAAAAAAGGTTAGCTATATATAAATACATCGAAAGCCTAGCAATACTCTCACCCAAATCGTAGTTCTTCACTTTTATTGACTTAGGCTGTAGATAAATATCCTAAATGTCCTAACTTATATTGTCAATAAAGCTGCCATATAGTAGTGGCAGAGAAATATAAGGTATACTAGTCTACTAGCCTAACTAGGCATAAGGTAAGTACGAAACTTATCCTTTCGCGACTATGATATTCAACCATTTGTGACCACCTTTATAGCTCTCACATATAGTATGAATTGGTATATTGGTCGCTATGATATATAGTCAAAATTTATGTATTTACAACTGACCTATATTACTGAAATTCATGCATTTGCTACTATCATAAATCTAAGGAATTTATATATTTACTACTATATGTATACCCTAAGATCGCTATACTATATAGTGAATTCCTACCATATATCTTAGCTGCCAATATAAAAATTCCAAATATATATCATAGTTACGAAAGGATGAGTTTAGTACTTGCAACATACCCACACATAGATAGAGGTAGAAGAAATGTTCAACTAATACCAAATATGACTATTGCTTACTCAGGCATAGTACATACTAGGTAGTGCAACTATAGTAGTAGATATTACCAGTCTAAACTAGTACTGTCGAGTTACTATTTAAGGATAGTGTTAATCATACCTAGTCAGGCTAGTAGACTAGCGCACCTCATATTTCCCTATCACTGCCATATAGTAACTTCATCAATAATATAAGTCAGGGTATTTAGGATATTTATTTACAGCCCAAGTTAATGAAAGTAAAGAACTGCAATCTGGGTGAGAGCATTACCAGGCCTTCAATATATTTATACATAGCTGACCTTTCTTATAGGATTATCTAGGCTACCTGGCAGGTTCAGTTTATATAGGCAGGATAGTTGTCGTGCCTTCCACATGAGCACTGCGTGACTTCTAAGGTAAGCATTGCAATACCTCCAATATCCATACTAGTATGCTTTTGAAGTCGATACTACTATGTTTGTGAAGTCGACACTGCCATGCCTATAAAGTCAATACTACTATGCCTCTAAAGTCAATACTACCATGCTTCTGAAGTCAATACTGCTATATCTCTGAAGTCGATACTGCTCTGCCTGCGAAGTTAACACTGCCATACCTACGAAGTCAATACTGCTATACCTCTGAAGTCGATACTGCTATGTTTCCGAAGTCGACATTACCATGCTTCCAATATCAACATTGCTATCCTTCTTATATCGACACTCCTATACTTCCACTGTCGACACTTCTGTGCCTTCGAAGTGAGCATTGCCCTTTGTTCTATATTGACACTACTATACCTCGGAGGTAAGCATTGCCATACCTCTACTGTCAATACTGCCATACCTCCGAGATGAACATTGCAATACCTCCACTATCGATATGGCCATGCCTACTATGTCGATACTACTATGCCTCTACTATTGATACAGACATGCCTTCTATATCAAGCCTACTATATATTCTATGTCGATACTCCCATGCCTCCACTGTCGACACTCCCATGCCTTTGCAGTTGACACTCCTATACCTTCGCTATCAACACCCCTATGCCTCCACTATCAACACTTTCTTGCCTCCGCTGTTGACACTCCCATGCCTCCGCTATTGATACTCCTATACCTCCACTGTCGATACTCCTATGCCTGCACTGTCGACACTCCTGTGGCTCCAAGGTGAGCATTGCTATCCGTCCTATATTGACACTGCCATATCTTGGAGGTGAGTATTGCTATACCTCTACTATCGACACTGGCATACCTCCGAGGTGAGCATTTCTATCCCTCCTATATTGATACTGCCATACCTTAGAGGTGAGTATTGCTCTGCCACTCCTGTTAATACTGCCATCCCTCCGAGCTGAGCATTGCCATGCCTCTACTGCTGATGCCGCCACACCTCCACTGTCGATACGGCTATGCCTACTATATTGATACTGCTATGCCTCCTATGTCAAGATTGCTATGCTTCCTTTATCAATACTTCTATGCCTTCGCTATCGACACTACTATACCTCCTATATTGACACATCCATACTTGTGCTATCAACATTGCTATGTATCCTATATTGACACTCCTATGCCTCTACTATCGAAACTGGTATACCTCCACTATTGATACTCCCATGCCTGCGTGGTCGATATTGCTATACCTACTATGTTGATCTTCCTATATCTTAGAGGTAAGCATTACCATCCCTCCTACATTGACACTGCTATACTTCCTATATTGACACTGCTATGCTTCTTATATCGAGACTGCCATACTTCCTATATCAATACTTTTATACCTCCACTATTGACACTGCCATGCCTCCGGTATTAACACACCTATACCTGTACTCTTGACATTGCTATACCTCTACTATCGAAACTAGCATACCTCCACTATCGACCCTCCTATACCTACGTGGTCTATATTGCCATACCTGTTATGTCGATGCTCCTATACTTCAGTTGTCGATATTGCCATACCTCTTATATTGACACTCCTATACCTCCGCTGGTGTTATTGCCATGCCTTTACTATCGACAGTAGCATGCTTCCTATGCCAATACTGCTATGCCTCTACTATTGACACTGACATACCTCCGTACTAAGCACTACCATCTCTCTAATGTCGATACTGCTATATCTTCGATAGATACAGTGCCATGCCTCTGATATAGACCTTGCATGGCTAATGTCTATTATAGGATTGGCCTACAATTGTTAGTAGCCTAGCTCTTCTAGGTAGTAGTGTTGGCACTATTATTCCTAGATTTACATTTGTAGCAGACATTATGATATCTGGTTCAGAAATACATTATATATTAGCTAAGGTTGGCCAACGATATAGGGATGTAGGCACAGGTTTGGTTTATAATAGTACAGTTATATATGTGTCTCAAACATTATTAGCTTTTATATACATAGATATTTTGAAATACTATTAGTATTCACTATACTTAATTGTCTGTATGCCTTATACCATGCATACTATACTAAACCCTTCTGTTTATTCTTCGTATATAATAAGCTTCCACTACGGGAAAGGGATGACCTATCTATTGTGAACTAAATAGCTAAAGTATAATACTAATTGACCTACTAGTACTACCATATCTATATAGTTTATGGGTTTTCAGGTTACTTGGCAATTACCCGGTAGTGTTATGGGTTCTTAGCGAGTACTCAGATTTTAATGAAGCGGAGCGAGTTGGGCTGGCAAGCAGGCAACCCGTAATGGTTTGGGTTGACAGCCTGACAACTCACCCAATGAATTGGGTTTTCATGAGTCAAGTTAGGTTGAAATCGGCCCATGGCATACTATAGTAGTATAAAATACAGTGTATTTAGTACTAAAGTAGATAGTATTATTATAATAGAACTTAACAAATAGAAGTAACTAAACCTAGTCATCCTGATCCCAATAGTAATATATCTATAGATAATACTCTAGGATCTGGTTGACTCATTTAATTTAACTATATATCTGAGGGTAATATACTAAGAACTTATCTAACTCAACTCTTAAAAACTATATGACTTTCATCCAAAATAAACTTATAAATATCGAGTCTCTATCTGAAACAACTCTCTTTAGCAACCTATATAGTCTCTACACCTCCTTAATAAATATCCCAGCTAACTCTTTAGCCTTCTAGTTCTTTAAAGGAATAAAATGAGCCATCTTAGTAAACCAATCGACAATAATCTAGATCTGATTATACCTTTTGACTAGAGGTAAATCAATAAAGAAATCCATCAAAGTATATTCCTATAGCCTATAGGGAATTGGAAGAAGTATAAGCTTATTATATTTCTTGTATTATACTATCTCATTATACTAGTAAGTATTATATATATGGATATAGTCATATACCTAATCTTTTATATTTAGCTAGTAGTAATTTCATTTCATTAGTTTAAGGGTTTTGTTATATCTAAAGTATCCTATAACTTTAGCATTATAACTCTAGAATACTATCTTTAACTTGAGTAAGTTATTATCAGGAATATAGAAATATCTTTTATAGGTTACTATATTTTCTTCCAAACTATAGTACTTAAGAATAGGATACTTCTTGCTAAACTTCAATACATTCTAAATCCCTAACAATTTCTCGTCTATGAAGCCAGCCTTTAGGATTTCCTTTGACTAAGTTAATTCTTCTGTTTATGAGGCCTTCACTACTATAATTTAGCATATTACTAGTACCTCCTTACCTAAACCTAGTTGGAATTAACTAGGTTTGAATATCCAAATTATATATTCTTATTTCTCCCCTCCTTCTTCAAGGTCAGGATTAACTTAATAGAAAAATGTATTAGCCTTGCCATTCTTATTACCTGAGCAGTAGATGATCCTAAAATTCAACTGGCTTAATATTTCTACCTATCTAGCCTGCTTTCAATTAAGTAACTTTATAGAATTAAAGTACTTGAGGTTCTTATAAACTATATATAGAATTATCTCCTTCAGAGTACCTATCAAGAAGTATCTCTATTTCTGAAAGTAGTTGATAATTATAACCATTTTGTTATTATAGACATTATAATTAAGGTCTGCTAGGATAAAGTACTTCAAGTAGTTAGTGACTGAGTACCAATAACTATCTGGTTTCTTTTCAGATAGAATATTAGCCTTTGCTAGATCGGATATATCTGTTTCAGTTATCTTTAGTCATTTAGGATAATAATAGTATAGTATTAGAGCTATGGTAAACCTATATTTTAGTTTATTAAAGGCTTTCTAGTATTATTATATCTAGTTCCAAAGAACATCATTATATTTTAATATTTAAATTAGAAGAGCCAAACTACGAAAGCCTTTAATAAACTAGTGATAGAAATTAGTAAAACTAGTAAACTAATATACTTCTTTGATATTTCGAAGAGCTTGCTATACAAGGATATCCTTAACTTTTTTTTAACCTATTTATATTCCTTTAGTACTGACTTTAAATTCTATAAATTCTACCTCAAGAATATGAAAGATATACTTATCAATATTGACACAAAGGTTGTTTTTCATTAGCTTTTAAAATATTTAACAGATGAGCTCAATATATTCCTTCTTAGTCTAAGTATATATAGGGATATTATTGATATATATAATAATTCCTCAATTAATTTTCTCATATAGAATATTATTAATATATCTTTGGAAGATAGATAAAATATTAGTTAGTCTAAAGAGTATAACTATATACTTGTACAAGCTATATCTAGTCTTAAATACTATCTTTTACTCGTCTCTAGCTGCTATTCTTAGCAAGTTAAACCTAAGTTTTAACTCCAGTTTGGAGAAAACTTATGAAGTGCCAACTTGTTTTATAAGAGTGGTTATGAGTAGTAGAGGATATTTATCTTTTTTTATAATATTATTGATACCTTTATAGTCTATAACTATTTGAAGCTTGCTATTAGATTATTTGGTAAAGAAAATAAGAGTACCAGTACTAGTTTTACTTAGTCTAATCTTACTAGTTTAGAGTATCTCATCAAGATATTCTTTGAGAAGCTCCAGTTCATCAAGGAAAAAGGAGTATAACTTTCTTAACAGTAGACTTTTTCCTTCTTCCAATTCAATTGTCATGTACTATAGACTATAAGAGGGAAGGACAGATTATATTTCCTTTCCAAAGATTTTTATAAAATCCCTATATTGAGATAGCAATCGATCTCTAAGTTCCTTTAAGTTCTTACTCATAGCTATTTTTAGAACCTTATAAATATCTCTATTTATGAACTTCTAATAATCCTATTTCCCAATCTTAATAAGTCCAATATACTGAGTCTCTACAAGTACTTCATCAAACTCAGTGAAATTAGTAACCTACTTGATTTTTAATACCCTATTAAGCTCAAGTCTATAAAAAGTGGTGACTTATAGCTTATTACAATTGGCCTTGATCCAATCTATCTCCAAAATGAGTGAAAGACCTAGTTCGAGGTATGTAACTTTAGTTTCTAGGTCAAGGGTTTTGTTTTACCTTGATCTTATATCAGGAAAAAAAAATTGGTATCCAGATACTACTCATAAGCATTTTGATGCACATGCATATCCAGAGTATCAGGGTCATCCTGATATATAATAATAATAAACTTTATCCAGACGGAGCTTATTAACATAACCTTCATCTTAACTAGTCTAGTTGGTATAACCTTTTTCACATCATATTATACTAATTAGATTATATCCTAATGTAGTTTTCTTGTATATACTTCGCTATGATCTAGTTTTGTTACATAATCTCTATCCCGATATTACTTATCCTATAAATAGCATCTGACATAAGTTGATTTATTAAACTCGCAGGCTTAGCATTCTGCGCCTTCCTTTTTATCACTCCTATTGTCAATTACTCATACGTGCTAGTGACCTATTCTGCCACTACTCTCTCGCCTTATTCCCTAGGTATGCCACCCCCTCGCTATCTTCTACACTTGCTAATACTTATAGTAGGACTACGACTCCTAGTACCATTCAATTCAGCTCAGCTCACCTGCTGTTTAGCTCGCCTGCTATTCAACTCGCCTGCTATTGAGCTCGTCTGCTGTTTACCTATTCAGCTCGCCTGCGGTCAAACCCCCTTCCTATTTAGCTGTTCAGTTCGCTGCCTGTCAAACCCCCTTCATATTCAGCTGTTCAGTTAGCTGCCTGTCAAACCCCCTTTATATTCAGCTGTTCAGTTCGCTGCTTGTCAAACCCCCTTCTTATTCAGCTATTCAGTTCGCTGCCTATTAAACTCCCTTCTTTATTCAGCTCGCCAGCCATTTAGCTCACCTGCTGTCAAACTCTCTTCTTGTTAAGCTGTTGAACTCGCCGGCTAACAAACTCCCTTGCTATACTGGTCTACGGCCTGCTTGCTGTTCATCTATTCAGTTTGCCTACTATCAAACCCCCTTGCTATTCTCCTGTTGAACTCGCTGGCTAACAAACTCCCTTCCTGTTCAGCTGTTGAGCTCACCAACTGTTACACTCCCTTTCTATTTACCTCTTCAGCTTGCCAACTGTCAAACTCTTTTGCTATGCAGCTCGTTCGCTCGCTCGCTATTCAGCTATTTAGCTCACCTGCTGTTCAGCTCGTCTGCTGTTCACCTATTCAGCTTGCCAACTGTCTAACTCCTTTGCTATGCAGCTGTTGCGCTCACTCACTATTCAGCTATTCGGCTCACCTGCTGTTTAGCTCGTCTGCTGTTCACCTATTGAGCTCCCTTACTGTCAAACCCCCTTCCTATTAAGGTATTGAACTCGCCGGCTAACAAACTCCCTTGCTATGCTACTCTTCAGCTCGCTTGCTATTCATCTATTCAGTTCGCCTGCTCTGAAACTCGCTTCCTATTCTATTATTGAACTCCCCAGCTAACAAACTCCCTTCCTGTTTAGCTGTTCAGCTCGCCAACTGTTACACTCCCTTTCTGTTCACCTCTCCAGCTCGCTAACGGGCAAACTCTCTTGCTATGCAGCTCTTTCGCTCGCTCGCTATTCAGCTATTCAGCTCACCTGCTGTTCAGCTCGCCTGCTATTCACCTATTCAGCTCCCTTGCTATTAAAACCCCTTCCTATTAAGCTGTTGAACTCGCTGGCTAACAAACCCACTTGCTATACAGCTCTTCAGCTCGCGTGCTGTTCAGGTATTCAGCTCGCCTGCTATTCAGCTCGCCTGCTATTCAGCTCGCCTGCTGTTTAGCTCGCCTGCTATTCAGCTCGCCTGCTGTTCACTTATTCAGCTCGTCTGCTGTCAACACCTGTTCCTGTTCAGCTGTTCAGTTCACTGCCTATCAAACTCTATTCCTGTTAAGCTGTTGCACTCCCCGGCTGTCAGACTCCCTTCCTATTCGGCTGTTCAGCTCGCTGCTTGTCAAACTCCCTCCTATTGAGCTGTTCAGCTCGCTGCCTGTCAAACTCTATTCCTGTTAAACTATTACACTTGCCGGCTGTCAAACTCCCTTCTTATTCAGCTGTTTAGCTCACCTGCTGTTCACCTATTCAGCTCGCCTGCTGTCCACCTATTTAGCTCGCCCGCTGTCAAACTCCCTTCCTATTTACCTATTCAGCTCGCCAGCTGTCAAACTCCGTTACTGTGCTACTATTTATCTTGCTTGCTATTCAGGTTTTGTACTTATAACTATCAAACTCCCTTGCTGTTCTGCTATTTGCTCCGCTTGCTATTTAATTCCGCTGCTGTTCGGCTGTTCAACTGTTCTGTTATGTATTTCGATTACTATTTCGGTTCTGTATTGAGAATGTAAGAATAGTATATACTTAATAATAATATCTATTACATTTGTATGCAGGCGCTATTAATATCTGAAAGATGTATGTGAGACTAGGTATAATATTATGGACATTACGTTGTTAATCTATAGCATCTGAAAGTTAATACCATGTATTGCTGACTTCTCCAATGTATAGAATATATAGAATACGTCTGAGTATACACATGCTGTAGGTAATCCGTCCGTGAAGGTACAAGTTATACATAATACATTTTAATAGTGTGGTTGCGTCCGGATGCAAATTTGTTAACCCCCTGACTTTGTAATCTTCAGTTTATATCTAGGGCGTCTAGGGCATTTGAGGCATCAGACGCCAATTAGATTTTTTGCTAATGTACATTAGGGACTTCCATCTACAGGTTTCGGACCTGTACTATACCAGACCTCTTAAGAATCGAGCTGTCAGTACTCTCTAATCTCAGTCTTTTCTTCCTCTTTATCTAAGCCAATATCATCTGTTTAATAAAATCAGAATTGAAAATTATGGCTTCCACGCTAGTGGCAACTAAAGCATTAGTAGAAAGTTACTTTTTTATTCCTCTATACATCTAAGATAATTTAATAGAGATAAGAAACTTCAGCCTATCTGATTTCAATACTTTTGCACTTAATTTTCTTCCTAAAGAGAGATCCTTAATTCTATCTAAAGAAATATCCAGTACCACTACCTTTTGTAGTCTTTTTTGAAGTTTGCTAATAAGAGAACCCACGTTATTATCGGCTTTTCTTTTTGTCCCTTTTTTTATATTTTATAAAGAATAAAAAATAGAAAAAAACAAATTATGAGAAATAGAACTAATAAAAATAGAGTCAATATATATAGGTTCCTTAATATATTCTTCCTTCTAGCTACTAATATAGATACTATTCTTTATAATATAAATAAAAAACCAATAATACGAGATTATCTAACCTGACATACTAGATAGTCTATATCCCTAATAGTCTAAATTTTTCTTATAATCTAACTTATCTTTACTAATTATCTAACTAAAAAAAACTTCAAATGGCTCTACTAGAGCTACCATTATTACTATCTTTTTAACTTCCTCTTTAGCCTTGCTTTTTTCCTTAGACTCTATTAATACTTTCTATCCAACTATACAATCACCTATTATATAAGACTTGTTCCTATATTTGATATACTATATATCCTTTTTCTGAGCTTGCCATATCATATAGGTAACTATATCTTGGCTAGGTTCTTTTTTCTTTTGGGAGAAAATATTGGACTTAATTTTAGATTTAGTATTAGGCTTAGTTTTTTTTTCTAGTTTAGATTTAAGATTTGGTCCTTAATGTTCTTAGACTTCTTCTCATTAGTCTTAGTAGTAGAGAGTGCTTCCTTTTTTGTACTAGCAGCTTGTTCTTTTTGATGGAACTGGCTCTGTATATATGCTTCTCTGACCTTCTCATACTTAACCTATGACCTAGCATTCATGATAGCTTAGAAATATATTTCAGTACTAGCAGGTATCTTATTAAGAATGTCCTTGTTAGTACTGACTTAGACTATGTGGGCTCTGATCTCTAGTTGAATAGTTGTGATTAAGTGCTTCTAAAACTATTCTCATAGTAGTTCTACTACTAACTAATAAATATTAATCCAAGTAATAAAATCTTTTATTAACTTACCCTTCTTCTAGTACTTCTTTTGAAGAAAGACCTTTATATCTTACTACTTATACTGGTTTTAGTAGGCATTAATGAATTTTCATTTGAAAACATTAAATATATCTTATTCAATCTATTCAGAGTTAGTATTTAGTATTTGCTTATATTAGTTGACATAATACTAGGTACTAGCTCCTTCTGGAAGTAGATTCGCTACAAATAGGATTTTTTTACTATAAGTAGAGAATATTAGTAGTATATGTTCAAAAGTGTAATCTACCTTAATGAGGAATTCCTTGTATTTACTCGAAGTTCCATTGAACTTTAGGTATAGAGGAAGGTTTTAAAGTTTTTTCTTTTTGGAAAGAACCTTAGTTTTCTTTGCTGGTAGAGGTAGAGATAGTAGAGGTGAAGGTAGAGGTAGTTGAGATATAAGACTATTTACTAGGCTAAAATGGATATTACAGATGAAGCTATTGGTATGAATTAATCAAGTATATGTAGTAAGGTTTAATCTATTGATTAGCTATTTTTAGAGGTCTTTAAGTTTCTTCTTGTAAATTTAAATAAAATGGAAGAGGGCTTTTATCGATTTCCTATTTATTTCACAACTCTAAATACAATCATCCTGTTCTTATTTGATTACCTTCAGTATCTAATTACTCACCTTATCTATATTTGTATTAATAGTATTAAACTCAGTCTTTACTATATTGATAATAGCCCCTATATCTTGTATGAGGTTATTAGTTAGTGCTTTCTACTGTTTCTCCTACACTTCACTAATAGATATAGTCAGCTATTGAACTGTATCTTGTTGTCCCTTAGTTTGGCTCTTGAGGGCAGCTACTTCCTTAGTTACTTACTACTATAATAATTTGAGATTCTTATATATAGCTTTAGCCCCATCAAAAACTACCTAGTAACCTTTTTGAACTACTTTATGAGTCTCTTATAATTCAGCTAAGAGGGTTACTTATGTTTATAGACCCCTCATAAGGTCTACAATCTCAACCTAATAATATTTGAATTTAGAGACTTTATTTCGAATAATATAAGTAAGTAATTAGCTATATTATTCTTAGAAAATAGTAGGGTATGTATTTTTTATAGAGTGTAGTAGTAGGTATAATAGACATTATGAGAAAGTATTACTACCTGCTCATTATAGTAGTTATTAAGTTAATAGATTAAAGTAATGCAATAGACCTAGTAGGAACTCTTATGTCATGGTCCCTATTACAGACTATCATAGATTGTTATAGACTATTACGGACTATCACTGGTATCACAGGTGATACATACATGCCACGAACTATTACCTATATCACAGGTGATATTATATTGAGTATCATACATATAAGCTTTCTTATGCATGTGATAAAAAGAACTTATATCAAAGTAAGTATTATGGGCAAGGATAATTATATATATAGGAGGTTGTTACTTCCATTCTTTATTCTTACTCTTTACATAATGTCTTGTACTTTAGCTTGGCTAATACGATTCTTTATGTCTATGTTCTATTTGCGCTCTGGTAGCAGTTACAAGTTGTGCTCCTTTTGTCTACAATCTATGTCCTTGCAATGCTTTATATCACTAGTAGTTAATACAAGTATTGCTTAAGGTCTATGATCTCATCCATAGTCTTATATTCTCGCAATGCCTTGTATCTCTAGCTGCCTAACAGTCAATACTAGTATTGCCTATTGTCTACAGTCTTTATCCTTGACTATGTGTGCATCCAAGAGTACATATTGATGATCTACGTCCATAGTCTCCTCTACAGTCTATGTCCTTGTAATGCCTTATATCCTTAGCTGCCTAGTGGTTGATACTAGTATTGCCTATTATCTACAGTCTTCGTCCTCAACTACCTATACAACGTCTTGTATATTCTAGTTTATAATACAAACTGCCTCATATCTATGCTATTAACTATGTTTATGCTATTACCCAATACTATTGCCTACGTCCATGCTATTGTTTAATACTATTGTCCATATCTATGTTATTGTCTACAGTCTATGCCATTATCTACGACCATACTATTGTCTCCAAATCTATGTACGCTCCCTAGAGTCATATCCATAATTCACATCATAGTCTACACCATAATATTACATTATATCTCTACTACTTTACCGAGTGCAACTTTATTCTACGATTACCATATCTCTTCTAGATCTACTTGCTCGACTATGCGTACAAGAAGATCCTGCCAATGCCTTATACTACTAAGTTACCTGTTGTTCAAGAAACTATCACTCTTTTAGATCGAATTCTTAGATTACTATGTTTTTTCCAAATCTGCTTGCCTCATTGCAAGCAGAAGTAGACCTTACTAAACACTATTAATAATTATACTACTAATATTCTCTAAGTATAGACATCACTATATTGCAGACTAAAGTTACTGACCTACAATGACAATTTAATGAATGACCAACTATTAATGCTTTACAGGAAGCTAGAGATTAGATAGACCCTCAGGAAGGAGTCATCAATTATTTGCATGCTCAATTATAAGATACACAAGATATTGGTACTACCTTAGCTAGAAACTAACCAGGGGGGGGAATCGAATTGAGAAGATTTCCAACCCAAGAAAATTCATTGGTAATGACCAAAGTAACCTATATTCTATCCTAAACTAACTACTTTCAATGAATCTATCACTATCTATTAATATCTCAATACCTGGCGATAAGCTCTATAATCATAATTCGGTAATCACCTTGGGTCACCCACTACTCATCCAACCCTTCATGCTAATATCCCTACTAGATACTATATCTAAGTCCGACATTACTATTATCCTAGTTATATTGGTAATAGAGATAGTTAGCCTGATATAACAATGAGAAGGTTAGGAGACCTTCCTAAAGAGGGGGAATGAATATATAGTATTAGCAAGATAGAAAGCTATACAGAAATCTCATAATGATGACCCTGTAACCTAAGTATATGTAGTTGACTAGGTATAGGTCATATATATCTGTCATGTTTGTCTTCTTGGCACCGACATTGAGATGTTCTTCAGTAACCTCATCGTACTTTCCTGCTTGTTGCACTATTTATATTATATACTCTCAATACTGATATTGAGATCTTCTCCAGTGACTTCATTGTGCTTTCCTACTCATTGTATTATCCATATTGTACATACCTTTTAGATTATTATCTTCCTTGGTCATAGTATTCTTATTTTCATTATTCCTATTATTCCTATTATTCCCTTGGTTTATATTTTTCATGATCTTGTTCTTATTGTTCTCCTATTATTTTAGGCTCCCTTCTTGTATACTACTTTCATATTGTTTTTTGTTCTACCATATTTTCCTGGTTACTATCTCTCTTCTCAGGTTCGAGGTTGATACTTTCTAACAACCTAGCGCTATAGCTCAGTACTTTCCAATAGCCCGACAAGCCTTATCTGAATAGCTCACAAGACTGGAACTTTATGCAGTCGATATTGATGTTTTCCATCAGCCTAGTAAGTTTCTCCTTAGATGCTTATTGCTTTCTTTACAGTATTCTCGCCCTATTTTTGCTATTCTTGATATCCTTCCTACTATTTTTCTTACTCTATATTAAAGTGGTGTTTTTACCTCATGCTGATCTATATTCGATTTCATATCGATATCGTATCCCCTCTATATTGGTATACGGTTTTTTTATTCTTGTCTACTATTTTTGCATAGGTTACTTCAATTGCTTAGTATTCTTTGGCCCTGTAGACTCTACATTGAACAGTCTCTTTGCCTTCTTGTGCTCCTTGTCTCATAACATTATACCTGACTTGCTTCTCCCTATGTTGTCGGTAGTATTATAACTCATGAATGCGACCTAAGCTCTATGTTCCTATGTTAATATGTCTTCTGCCCACTATTCTCCTTATTTTGCCTGATATTAGGCTCCTTTTGCCTATCATTGTACTTCTAGCTAATTTTTGTTTACTGTCTCATTGGTGAGCCTCCTCCTGGTATGTTCACTATGACTTCCCCTTACATGGGCTTCTAGTTTATAGTCTGTGAGGAGTACTTCCCTTCAGTATTTTTGTATAGTTTCATATGGTATTTTCGCCATACTTCTTTGGTATCTGCTAATCTCTTTACCTTCAGAAGAGTAGTTTTATATAGTGGTTTCATATAGTATTTATGCCATATGTCTTTAATGTCTATTACTATTGCTTCTGCTTCTCATAGCCCACTGCATTATTGTTACCTCATACTTCTTATTTTTAGCCCTTATGAGGTCTTATATTTTGGATGTTGTTTTTGCTTAGAAATCACCTAACTCTAACTAAGCCTTAAGGGACTTCGGCCCTTAAGAGGGGATAATATTACAATTTCTATTACGGACTGTCACGGATTGTTACAGACTGTCACGCACTATTACCGACATCATAGGTGATATACACATGCTATGAACTATTACCTATATCACAGGTGATATCATGTTGAAAATCATACATATAAACTTTCTTATGCATATGATAAAAAGAACTTATATCAAAGTAAGTATCATGAGCAAGGATAATTTTATATATAAGAGGCCGTTGCTTCCATTTTTCATTCTTGCTTTTCAGGTAATATCTTGTACTTTAGCTTGGCTAATATAATTCTTTATATCCATATCCTATTCATACTTTAGTAGCAGTTATAGGTCATGCTCTCTTTATCTACAGTCTATGTCCTCATAATACCTTGTATCACTGGCAGTCAATACAAGTATTACTTAACGTCTATGATCTCATCTACAGTCTTATATCCTTGCAATGTCTTGTATTTCTAGCTGCCTAGTAGTTGATACTAGTATTACCTATTGTCTACAGTCTTCATCCTTGGCTACATGCGCATCCAAGAGTACACGTTTACGATTTATGTTCATAGTCTCCTCAATAGTCTATGTCCTTACAATGCCTTATATCTTTAGCTGCTTAGTAGTCGATACTAGTATTGCCTATTGTCCATAGTTTTCGTCCTCAGCTATCTATGCAATATCTTGTATATTCTAGTTTACAATACAAGCTACCTCACATCTATACTATTGACTACATCTATACTATTGTCTAATACTATTGCTCATATCCACGCTATTATCTAACGCTATTATCCACGTCTATACTATTATCTATAGTCAATGCGATTGTCTATAACTACGCTATTGTCTCCAAGTCTATGTGCACTTCCTAGAGTTATATCTATAGTTTATATCATAGTCTACACCATAACACTTTATAGGTAAGATATTAATTTATCTAGAGAGTAAAACTACTGCTTAAAAAATTCAATTCCTTATAAGAGGATATCTTCTATTGGTATATTATCTTCTATATCAGTTCCTAATTGCAAAAAGTTATGTAGTTACTATATAATAGAATAGGATATAATATCAAGAAGTATAATAGATCGGCAGAGCTGGCTAGGTCCTCTTGATATCTGGGAGTTAGATATAGATATTTGAGTATATAGTGTATAAACAAGATGATAATTACTTATCTACAAAGCAATATTATAAGGGTTCTATTAATTTTTATAGTGTTCTTATAACTAGTAAATAGGATGGTTATACTTATACTACCATAATGACATTTATTCTATAACTAAAAATAAAATCCTATAGTAA